>JAQIXD010001100.1:0-17578 GCA_034699985.1 Minunthozetes semirufus
TATACTCTGCATTGCATTCAATTTCTATTAAATTGATTTTTCATTCAAAATATTTATACAATAAATGAAATTAAATTTCATCTATAAATAGAATAAACAAATTTTCTTGAATAGTTTGAAATGAATAAATAATTTCGATTCTTAAACAAATTTCATTATGTTAATGATCAAACTACCAAATAAATGCACCATTGATTTCAGTAAAATTTTTAATATTGTCAAACAATTTGTTATTCTCAAATGAATTGAGCTTGGTTAAATGTATGGAAATATCAAACTATTAACCATAAAAACATGTGGAGGCTAAATGACAAGCAAATTATTGATAAATGAACAATCAAATATGAATTCCTTAATTATTTTAATATTAATAAATATTTATTCATGACTACTGAATAATAATGTGAATCCAACTAAAAATATATCGATTGATCAATTCTTATGGGCCTTAAGTTATGGTGTATGTTTTGCGTTGTGAACTCGTTTATTTGCGAAGAAATTTACATTAAAATTGATTACAATAGTATTTAACCAGGTTAAAGATGACAAAAATGAGATACCAAACCATAGACTCGCTGTAGAGGCCATATAACAGATGAACTCAATCACCTCTATCTTTGCCTTATGAAAGAAAGTAGTCTCTGGTCCGGTAGGAAAAATAAATTCGACCAGTATCATATTCTTATCGGGGAAACTGGTGTTTTCCATCGATAGTTTTGAACTGGTTGTTGCCTTATAGAAGATTTGAATGCAGTCCACATTTAGGCATTGATTTGAACAAATTAAATCCAAATCCAATCTTTCAACGCATGCTTTCTCTTCCTGTTTTGTGGCAAACCTTACGCTCCGGTCATTCCTATAGACCTCCACATCATCTGAAATGAATCCACAGTTTTCTAAACTACGATTTAGTTTACAATTTCGTAGGCAGTCATAGCGGGAAAGGTATTCCGATTTTGACCGATAGTTCTTGCAATCTGATGAAAAAGGACTCTCTAAAAGGTGAAACGACTCATAGGTATATGTTATTGTATAATAATAACCGAAATCGATTAATAGTCCGTCCCAATTCGATGGAGAAACAGATGAGGCTGAGTCATGAAGGTATAGCCACCAGATTTTATTCTTGTTCAAGTAGATCCGTAAAAAATGATTGCGTGTTAAGGAAACGGTTGGGCTGTTCACTTTAGATATTTATATAAAATGAATTGAGGATAAATTATTAGTTAACTTACTTTTCATATGAGAGTTCAAAGTAAAGCAATAAAAGTGACTAGATGCCATTTCAATGGCTGTCTCTATAAAAGTATTGGTTTGATCAGCCAATATTTGTGCGCTCAGGGAGACAATTGTGCTGTTTATCATTTGATCGATTCTGTACATGTCAAATACATCTTTGCTCCAGTTTATTTTCTCGTACAAACTATTGCAGAAAGTAATGGCAGGTAATTGTCTCTCAATTGAGTCAAACTTAGTTTCAATGAAGACATTCGTCGGATAATTGAAATAAATGTCAAAAATATTGAATATTTGCCAAAAACATCCCACAAACAGAGCAGACAAAAATATAAAATTAAATAAATGGTGGTAGCTTAGTTTTTCTTTAAGTTTTAGAATTGTAGCTCCTTTTAACATTTTATCGTTGTGTCGGCCATTACTTGTGAATCATAAGTTATGATTCATTTCATTTTATGCTTCATTTAAATTGGTTTTCCTTCAATTGTTTATTCTATTGAAAAACAAAAGCATAAATACAATTAATATTTATCCATCACATTTGTTTCTATAGTAATAAACTGTTGGTAACAATACCATACACTTAAAGGTTCCAAAGAAATTTATATTTATTTATTCGAAACAATTACTTTCATTTAAATATCTTGATGTTATTATTGATTATATGTGATGATCTTCACTTTTAAATTACTTGAAAATTAAACAGAATAAAGTATTCTGAGCAATTATTCAGTTCCACATATTTATGCTATAAATACTCAATTGAATAGTCGATTATTGGTGAATAGGTTGACATTGAAATTAATGATAACAGTATTTAACCATGTTAACGAGGAGAGCATTGAAATACCGAACCAAAGACTGACTGTTGAGGCCATATAACAGATAAATTCAATCATTTCTATTCGGGGCCTATGAATGAATGTGGTCTCTGGTTCTGCAGGTAAAACAAATTCGACTATGCTCATATTCTTATCTGAGTATTCCCGTTCATTAATTGGATAAATAGATGTTTTATATGCTTTATAGTATGTCTTCACGCAATCGACTTGTGGGCATTCATTTGAACAGATCTTATCTAAATTCAGTTTTTCGAAACATGATTTGTCTTCAGAAGTTATCGCAAATCTATGATTCAACTCTTCCTTATAAATATAGACACCATTTGCGAGAGCTTTGCATTGGTTTGTGCTGTGCTCGAGCTTACACTTTCGGATACAATCATTGCGGGAAAGGTGTTGTTTCTCCGACATATAGTCTCTACAATTGGTTGAAAACGGACTCTTCAACAGTTTAAATGATTTATAACTATAGAGTATTGTATAATAAAAAGTCTCATCTATTGAAACGGAATTCCAGTTTGAAGCATCAACTGTATAAGATGAATCGTGAAGGTATAGCCACCAGGTGCCATGTTTTCGCAAAATTATTCGGAGGAACTTATTTTGAGTCAAAGAAATGCTTTTATTCGCTTTAATAAGAAATAAAATTACGATTCAATTGAGATTTTTAATGAATAAATTACCTTTCATACGAGAATTGAGAGTCATACAATAAAATTGGGCGGTTACTAGTTCAATTGTGTTTTGCCAAAAGTAGTCAGATATGTTTTCCACAATTATATTCGATTCGGTAACGATAGAGGCGTTGAAAATGTCCAAAATATTATATCTGTCGAAAACTTTTTGAGTGCTTTTGAATAGTTTATAATCAATAAATTTACAGAAAGTAATTGCAGGCAATTCTCTCTCAATTGCATCAAAATTAGTTTCAATTAAGACATTCGTTGGATATTTGAAATAGAATTTAGAAATCGTTAAGATTTGCCAAAAACATAAAATTCCCAAAATTGATATCAATATGAATTGAAGTAGTTTTTGAATCGACATATTTTTGTTTAATGGTTTTAAAATATTTGATCTAGATTTCGCCATATCGAAAGAAAATATCTTACCAATGCTTTAATCTTGGTCTCTTTTAATTCAATTATGATGAGTAAATTTTCTAGTAATCATTTTAATATTCTGTTTCTATAGTAATAATGAATTTTGTCACAATATTTTAACAATTTTTTTTGGCCAATATTTATTAGTTGAGATTGTTTATTCAAACTTAGAAAAACATTATTGATTATTTAGCATTATTTAGTGCGAGTAAATAAATTCTTAATTTTAGATTTGAGTAAATAAGTTTTCTACTTTTTGATCTTATTATCTTAAAATTAATCTGATAATTGAATTTAAAAACTGGATTTTAAATTTCAAACATTTGATAATTCTTTATAATAATTCTTCAATTGAGTTTAAAGAGTTCACTTGGGCATTTTACCATCCTCAACAGTTTTACATTTAATGGGGGAAATTTTAAAATATGCCACGCCCACATTCTTAGGAACTGAGCATTTGCTGAAACATTTGGACAGAATATAGAGGGCAAATCCCAACCAGAGACTGATATTACCAGACATTAAAAAGAAAGAGAGTTTTGGGTCGACCTGTGGTTTCTGCTTATAGATGAAGTCTGGTTTAGAGGGAGGGATCAATTCTACCAAGGTGTAATCGTAACTATTCTGGTATTTCGAGATAAGCTTAGGAGTGTACCAATCTTTTCTACAGTCGCTATTGTGGCAGTTTCTCAGACAGTCGTCCCCGAACTCCATCGATTCGGTGATGCATTTTCTTTCTTCGTCTGTACTAACGAATCGGGGATTTCCGTCTTCTTTATGGACATCGATTCCATTGTAAACAACACCACATTTCTCAAGACTTGTCCTGAGCTTACATTTCCTGATACAATCTCTACGGGAGGTGTACTCCGAGTGTTTGTTATAGTTATAGCAATTACCGGGAAGGGTGTACTCCGTTTGCTCGTATATGTCATGAGAATAAGTAATGGGAACGTATTGACCCTTTTTCACCTCAATGGCGTTCCACTCATAGCTAGATGGTACGTCATACGAATTGTGCATGAATATCCACCAGCTATTATAAATTCCATATTGCTTCAGTTTGATCCAAATTTGTTGATTCTTATTAATTTCCAAAGAATAACCTGAATATAAATTTTGAAATTTCATTTTCAATGCAAACTAAATGGAATATTATAAAATTCACCTATCAACTCAGAATTTAATGTAAAACAATAGTATTTATAACTAATGGTCTCAATGGGAGAGTCAATCATAAACGTATAGTTTTGTTTGGGTCCGCCATAATCTGAAGTGACCTGAATATACTCAACAATATCGTTGAGTTTGGTCGTCCCAATCATATCATTGTAAGTCATGCCATGAGTCGTATCTCCAACATTAGTGCAGAAAGTGAGCGCAGGTATCTTTTCATAAGTTCGGTCGAGTTTCGTCTCGATTACGACATTAGATGAGTGACCCGTCAAGTAATGCAGACTCAGGCCATGGATTTGCCACAAAAGGCCGACAGTCAGCGAACCAAACAAAATGTAAGCCAAAGACAAATGATTACATTTATTTGGCAGTGGTTGCGGTGCAGTAGTAGCCTGTGCTTGCTCAAATTGAACCGATTGAGGTATTACCACTTTTTTGCTACACTCAGCCAAGACTTTCATTTTGAATAACAACTGTCTTATGATTAAATCCTTTGAATACTTCGCTTCAAATATAAATTTAATTTCAATGGAATTCAGTGTTATTTCAAAATTTATTTACTCATCAGTTTTCAATTAATATTATCTGTCATATAAATGTTCAAGGTCCTCTATTAGTCCTTTTTCAGTCCTCTATTAGTCAGTCGTCTATTTGTCTTTTATCAGAAAAGTTTTTAACATAAAGACCTTCTGAACAAATTATCAAACATTAATCGTATTTAGAAATCTGTCAAAACTTTAAATTATATAACATTTTATTTATTTAGTAATTAATTATAATTTGATTAAATGAATTGTATTGAATTATAATTAATTACTAATTAGCAAGGTGTTTTTCAAAATAAAATGAATAATATCTGTATTCTGTTGAAAAGTTTGTGGCATTTGTGAATAGTTGTGCTAAAATTTTATTAATTAGTACCTTGATCACAACTGTTTGATTAAAACAAAGCTATTGATATCATTTGATTTGTGAATTAATGTTGATTATTCTGCTGTCATTTTTCTTCCTTAGTGTGAGAGCACAGTCCCGCGCATGTCTGACACATAACTCGTTTCTCTTTCCGTTTTAGTCAGTCATCACTCAGATTCGAAACACTTAACGTCTTTTTCTTATATTAACGTCTTTTTTCGATACAATAAACGTTTTAAACCGAATTTGCGTTAATTATTTAACCGATTATTTGTCGGACAGACACAAATCAAGTGCGCTGTCCTTCAAGTGTCACGAAATTATTAACTTGTTTAAACTTGATAAACGCTGTGTTGAAACAGCACAGAATAGATGAAATCGAAAATCCAAACCAAAGACTCAGAGCTGAGGCCGTATAGCAAATAAATTCAACCCTTTCTATGCGGGGCTTATGAATGAATGTGGTCTCAGGTTCTTGAGGAGGAACTAGCTCAATCCACACTTCTCTTGTGTTATTGAGGCGTATTTCCTGATTCCTCATTGTCCTGTAAAATGTTCTGACACAATCAGGATTCGAACAAATTTTATCACATAATTTATCTAAATTTAAAGCCTTAACACAATTTTGCTGATCATTAGTCTGTGCCATATCGACTGTCTGCTCCTCTTTATAGATTTCGACCCCATATGAGATGGTTTTACATTTATCTATGCTTTGCTTTAGTCTGCATTTCCTAATACAGTCTTTACGTGAATCATATCCAGTGTTTGTCTTATAAATCTTGCAGTTTGTGTGAAACGGTTTCTCCAATAATTGGTAGGTTTGATACCTGTACGTAAATGACAGAAATGATCCTGCTTCAACTTGCATACCATTCCAGTCGTCGACTGAAATGGGATCATTAATGTCGTGAAGGTAAAACCACCAGTAATGATGGTCATACAAATGCAGACTTAAACTCTCAAACTGTGCTAATGAAAGGTTCGAATTGTGTTTATCTGAAATAAAAATACATATTATTTAAGTCATTAAAAAATGATTTAATACTTTTTAACATTGAATTTAAAGTAAAACAATAGTAGCTCCTGGAGATGCACTCAATTGAATTGTTCCAGAAAAAACTCGATAAGTTTTGAGTGTGATCTGTCTGATCGGAACTGACGTAAGCATGCACAATTTTGCTCAAATTGTACTTTTTAAAGACCTGATCGCTGTTATTCATAAAAACAATACTTCTATTGAAATTACAGAATGAAATAGCGGGCAATGGTTTAACTCTTTCATCAAAGTTTGTATCAATTGAAACAGTTGTCGGATACTCGAAATAAAAGTTAAAAATAGTGTAAATTTGCATGGTGCATCCAATTATCAGACTCAATACGAAAAGCATATTAAATAAAGACTTGTAAAAATTGAATTTTGATGAATTATGTAGAAAAGAGCTAGTTAAAATCTGTTTCAAATTAATCATTTTTAAAATTATATATGTTCGAATGTTTTATTATCAAGATATTTTAGCTGATAATTTTTTGGAAAGCATTTTATTCTCTAAAATCCTGCAATTGATTTACTTAAGTCAATATTGTTTGAATAAAAACAGTTATCATAAGTTTACTTATGTAAGTTTAAGTAAATGTAAATTAATTATTTTGAAATAAACATAAAATGTAAATGTTACAAAAAATGGTGATCATGGAAACCAGACTTGAGCATCAATACATGCAAAATTTAATTACTTTTGATTTACCATTACTTTTCAATGTATTCACAAAATCAATTTCCATGCTATCAATGATGAGAGTTTCGAATATCTGAGTTTGGATCCAATATTTACAACAATTAAGAGTTTCCGCACAACTATTGGACAATAGTTATGACACAAATCATTTCAATGACGACATGGATTTATAGGTTTAGAGATAAGTGGTTTTGGTTTTAGTGGGAATGGGTTAAGTAAATGTGGGCGAATACGTTGTCGGAGACATTTAAAAAGTTTAGGCTTATTTATAATTGTAATCGACTGATATATTTTGATTGCATTCGAATTGATCCACGAAAATACAGAGAGCATCGATAAACCAAACCAAAGGCTTATGGTAGAGGCTATGTAGCAAATAAACTCGATCGTCTCTATTCTGGGTGTATGGATTATAATAGTCTCGGGTTCTGATGGAGCAATAAAATCAATTCTCATGGAGTCATTGGTTGCGAACTTTGGATTTTCTGATGTTTTCATAATTCTATAGTAAGTCTTAAAGCAATCCAAATGTGGACAAACATCGAGACAAACAGTATTCAGACTCAGATTTTTAATACAATTTTCGTCCTCAAGATTTGCGGCGAACTTCACTTCTTCCTCTCCCCTATAGATCTGAATTTCGTGTGAAATAAATCCGCATTCTTTCAAACTGCGGTCGAGTTTACACTTTCTGATACAGTCTTTCCGGGAATGATATTCTGTGTCCGATATATAGTTAAGACAATCAGTCGAATATGGACTCTTCAAAAGTTTAAAGGACTGGTAGTTAAATGTTGTGGTGTAGTAAAATACTCGATTAAATTCTGCACAGTCCCAGTCATAGGGTGTCTTCTTTTCAGAAGTATCGTGAAAATAGAGCCACCAGTAGGGATAGAATGGGAAGTAGTGCAACGATATTGTTAGATGCTCATTTGTCTTGATAGAGATCAAACTGTTTCCTTTACATTAAAAATGATCAAGCTCATCAATAATAAAATTATATAAACTTTGTTATAATATCAAATGATTACCTTTCAAAACTGAATTCAATGTGATGCAGTAGTACCGGTAGGAAATGCTTTCGAGAGCCGTATTCCAAATGTGCTCGGATAGGTTTCGTAGAATAGTTCCACCATTGATATGAATTGCACCAGTAACAATTTCATGAATTCTGAACTGCTGAAGGAGCTGTTGGCTATAATTACCACTGAAATTAGGGGCATATGTTTGGCAAAGTGTAATAGAGGGTAAATTTCTTTGTATTGCATCAAATTTTGTTTCAATTAAAACATTTGTCGGATAATTCAAATACAATTCACAAATCGTTATTATTTGCAAAAGACATCCTATCATAAGAAGTGAGACATAAACCAAACTAAACCTTATTTTTATAATTGTTTTAAACATTTATATAAAATGCATTTTTGATTTTGTATTAATTTTTATAATGATTTCGAGACCACCTTGCTTCTTTTCATTATAGAAACTCTTAAAAGAATAAATTAACTTAGAAAGGAAAATTGTCTGCTGCAAAGCAAATAATATTTTAATCAAATAATATACACAAAAAATAGATTCTTGTATTTGCTTTAATAAAAGATAAATCAATAATTCAGTTAATGATTAATATTTGTAATGTATTATTAATTGTGAATTATATTTAAAAATTTTATTATACGATTTAATTTTTTCCTTCTGAGAAGCTTTTATCTAACTTGATAAAATGTTAAAAAGATAATTCTGATTTCGGATAATTCTTACTCAATAATGTGTTTATAACATTAATAAATTAATTTTGTTTAATTACATGGTTCAAGATTAGTTGTATGATTGCAACAAGTCTTGAAATTGTAAAATATGAGCACACATTCAGTTTTATTGTTTTAATTTCAGGTTTTACCTTTTTAAAATAAAAATTCAATTTTGTTTTAAATTATTTTGTTTTTGAAACTCTTTAAACAAATATTTAATTTTCCCAAAAATATTGATTCATTCGAATAATTAATTCATTATTTTATTATCAGATTTAATATAAATAATAATAATATTTTTGGGAAACTCGAATAATGATCATAAAAGTGAAATAATTTTTGACATTTCTTTGTATGGATATGTGCCGAATAAATTTATGAGATAGATTAATAAATTTAATCAAATGATTAGGATACATATATTAATTTTCTACGAATCTTCGAAACTTTGACTTTATTGCTCATAATTTAATATTTGGTTCAGATTTCTTTAAATGATTTTTCTATAAAAGCAAAAAATAATTCTTATATTTTTCATTTGTAACACAAGTTATTGAAAAATGTTGAAAACAGTATTTATTTTGTTGTTTGTTCAAACTCTTTATTTTGAAGGGGAGGCCCTGAGCAAGACCAATTCTTCAAACAACTTTTCAATTAAAGAAGGTCGATCATCTTATGGTGAAATCAAAGTGATTTGGACAGACAATCAACATATTTCCCTCCCATACTATAAATTTGAATTGATCAAGAACAATAGAATTTACTTCACACTCATCAATAGAACAGATGAACATTGTAAGTTTGCATTTCTTTATTGATTGGAAAACCACTTTTAAAATCATCAAGTAATTAAGAGATTATTTTTTCTATACTACAGATGAAATATTCGATAAGATGGACAATATTGTGAACGTGGAGTGGCAAGCTCGTTTAAGCGGTTCTTATATTAATTACGAACTAAGTTTTACTTTACTTCGATACTCATTGAATGGAAACCACATTTCAAGTAATAATATTTCTGGAAATTATGCCTTTAAGGGAACGTATAGCACATCGTTTTGGCAATTTAATCGTCAAATTGATTATGGTATTAATAAAAAATATTTTGGCATTTTCTTAATGTAATAAATTTATAAAAATAGAGCATGTACAATTGGATTCTTGGCCTAAGTCATCAAATGAGGAAGAAAGACGTGTTCTCGAATGTAAATATGATCTGAACAAGAAAGAACTGAACAAAATCAGATATTTTCTGAATGGTGCAAAGATATTGGAATATAATGTAACCAGAGTGGACAGACCATATAACCTCAGAGGGACTCATGGTAAATTATTAAGTTTTGTTAAACAAACTTTTAAAAATCAATTTTAGATGTACCAAATTGGTTTGAAAACAATGTCGCTGCGATGGCATTACAAGATAATTCATTCAAATTTGAATTATTGGGAACAAACTTGAATGGAAAGGTTTTCTGTGAATTGTCGTACAAGACTTCGACCTCAACCGCTATTTATAGTTTAAACTCTAATTTGGTTGAAATAAACGGATCGTAATTATCTAAAAATGTTATCATTTTTGGTAGTATTCAAACATTCAATTCAAAAAATTAAGTGTAATCGATAAATCTATAAATCAATAACCTAGCTTAACTAATTTTGTCAAAGATTATTGTTATGTATTCAATTTGTTAATTACAAAATCAATGATCATGTGCTCAGAATATTAATAAAATGTAATCAATTGTCGGATCATTTAATTAATGTAAGTTTCATTCATTATTAAAGTATTATAAGCGAAATAACAGAAACAATTTATTCTAAAATTAAAACAATAAATAAGCATGATCATAAATAATTGCCTAGTTTACAATTCTAGTGAAATAATCAAGTTTTCAAATCATTCAATTAATGATACTCTTCGAGTACAGCCCTTATTTGGTGCGTCACCTTTTATTTGGATTATCCCGTAAGAATGAGCATGGTACAATTGTAATTTCACTTAAAATTTAAATAAATCTATTTCAGTCATTCAACAAATTCAGGATTATTTGAAATATGCGGTCCCTTTCTAATGCTGATTAAGGAATTTGCTAAATTATCTGAGAAAAGGTAAACAATAACCATGATAAATTTATTAAACTAACGAATGGTTTTTAAATTGAAGTATCAAATTGAATACAAAGTTGAATATTGATGAATGGGTTAGCGATTTTGTCAGCGAAGGATTTGATATTGTGCTTGGACCAGTTTTAACAAGTCAATTCATTGAGTATAGGAAAATTGGTGGCGGCTTCGGCTTAAAAATAGGCCGCACAGAGACTGTTAACTATAATGAAGTGAATGCTTTCGTTGCAAAAGTATTTCCCGGATCGTCTCCAATGTTTGCTTACTTCAAATGCTTTTCAAATTCTGTTTGGCTTCTAATAACTCTGTCATTGGTATTATTCTCGATTTTATCGGCCGCATTCAATTCAAAGTTGATAGATTATTTATGGAACTATTTAGTGTGCTTGCTTAAAATTCCAATACAGCGTTCAATTATCAAATCAACTCCTTATTCAATATTAAGTCTGTGGCTATTAATGGCTCTCATTATATCCCTTCAATTTACGGGATATTTACTCGATTATATGGTAAAGTTTGACCCCGTTATTAAAATAAGAACTATCGAAGAATTATTAAAAAAAGATATTAAAATAATTGTCAGAACTGATGGGCCTTTAGTTAAAAAGTTAGAACAGGACAAAGATTTAGCGAATGCTTTGATGGGTAAGTTAGAAGATTACATGGATTATGATAAAGAAGCAAGATCCAAATTAGTTACGGGTCTAAACGATGGCAAATACGCTTATGTGAACAATAAATTGAATTTAATATTCAAACTCATTCTTCTGACAAAAGAACCAAATTTTTCGTTTGAATCGCTATACATCTCAACTGAGAGCTCATCCTTTGAACCAACTTTTATGCTAATCAATGAAGACCTGCCACCAGAGATTGTGGACAAGCTAAATTTGATGTAAGATATATAGCAGAAAATATTATGAATTTTAATTTTATTAAAATAATTTTTAAAATTTTGTTAATAAGAATCTCGATTTGCAAAGAATCCGGTTTATTTGACAAGTGGGTTAAGAACATACTGCATATGAAGGGTGGTACTTTTATGAGATATCTGGAAAAGGAGGAAAATGAGCAGTTGATATACTTCGAACTAACCATTTATCAAATCTACGATACTTTCTATTTATTTATAATTTTTATATTAATTTCATTTTTAGAGTTTATTTTTGAATTCATTTTATTCAAACTATATTTCAAATAAAATAAACATAACTCTAACCAATTTTGCCTTATTTAGAAACTTCCTCGTTTAAAACTACATCATCGAGCAAATTATGAGAATTAAAAATCAAATATATTTAAAAGGAATAACAGAAGCATTAAATAAACGATTTATTTGTATTCAATTTGTTTTAAATATTGAAATGTTTTTCCAATTAATTAAACACAAAATAGTGTCAAATAAAGTGATAAAACATTATATTTGTTTCTTTTGGTTAATCCAAGAGTTATCCTTAAAGTTACATATTATCAAAGGGGAGCTGTTGGTTGGTCAGAATCACCGGCAGCTCACAGTGCAGATCAAAAGAGCCCGGAATATCGAGAGTAACAATGATTGTGTACTTTATGTTAATTATGGGACAAATATTATGAAGAATAGGTGCTGTGATGGGCACTACCAGTCCTAATATTTCACTTTGTTGGTTATGGGCTGCGATTGTGTTTCCCACACATCTCACTATCTTATCAGTGGTACACTTATGCCTTCCCTCCGCGTGAAACGTGATATCTTTTTTGAGGGCAGCTCTCAATGTCATACATTTCTTCGACTTATTATCGATGAAGCAATTGATCGGAATTGTGGAGCCTTTAACCCAATAAGAGTTAGCAAACAAAAGCTAATAGAATATCATTTTGAAATTATACCGATATTATGTCCTATTCTTTGTAATTGACATCTAATTGAAACGGTTTGGCCGCCAAAGAATCCAATTGTCTTTTGGTTTGTGTTTTGGACCATTTGCTGGATAAATAAATAAATGAATTATCAAATAAACAAACATGGTCATTTTTAATTTACCCCCAATTCTTGAATTGAGACCAAAGCTGGCGATTGGATAGTAATTGCGAGAGTTTTTCTTTCATCAAAAGAGAAGAACTGTGTCTTATGGATGTGCGCTTCTATGAAGTAACGAATGTGACCATAACTTCCTTCGAATGAGCTTGGTAAATTGCTATATCATTGGAAAAACATTAATTAATATAAGAAAAGAGAGAACGAGTAAGAAGGAGTTATTTACCCAGCAGGCAATTGAAAGTTAAATCCTATATTATGCTGTCCCGGGTTCAGCACAGTTGCATAAACTTTAGTTAGGAAAGGAAACACCCATTTATTCAATTTATTTTGTTAATTAGGATAAAAATTAAATATAAATACCTGCACCCGGCGAATAAGCTAAGTCAATACAGTGATGACACGAATGGACTGGTCTTTGCTCAGTCCTGGTATGACTTTTGCCATCGCTGTCTCTATGTGTGTGAGAATGGGATTCAGTCCAATGGCATTCCGCCTGTCCTTTGAGTCTTATAGTGAGTTGACTCAAATTCATCTGACCCTCCAAACCAACGATACACTGGCCTGTGATAAGTTCACCAGGAACAAACACAGGGTGGGGTTTGTCCAAAATAATGGTAAAAGTTTTCAATTTAATACTCATTTTAGTGAAAAAACAAATGAATGAATAAAAAACTTTTAATAGATTTTAGACTAAAATGAGGTTAGATTTCAAACATAACTCAATATATTGTAAAACAATTTGATATTTGATTACTCTTTCTATGGAAACAAAAATATATTCTGCGATAGTTTTGCAGTAATACAATAGTGCTCATGGTATGTTATTGGTATATTATTGGTAGTTCACTGATATCATGTGATATGGTGTCGTCTGGAATTGCAAAAAGACTTTGAAATATCGAAATATTGATTCATTTGTGTGTAAGGAAAACATGACTGAAAGCCTTGAAACCAGTTTTATCAGATGTGACGCATAATTACCAACAGTTTATTATTTATATTACAGTAATAGTAACTCGATCTTTATGTCTGATTTGTGTCACATTTAGGAATATTTTTGGGTTTATTCAACTATGAATAGGAATTCATCTTAAATTACACCATGGTCATGTGAAAGATTTTCTATGCAAATGTAAGAATGAGGAAAGTCATTAGGTTTCGGTACAATATTATCACAACTAAAAATGTTTTCACTCATAAGTCCTAAGTTTATGACCTAATACTACATACAAAGAATAGTTTTCAGCTCTTGTTAACGATTATTGAATAAATTGTAATCTAATGTCAATTAATATTTTTTTATGAATGAATTGGCAAATAATTTTGACCACTTTTATTGGTATTAATTCATTAAAGCAATTGAAATACAAATAAATAAAAATCGGAATAAAAGTAAAACTAAAAATAGATTTCAATGAATTTTCATTTTGTGGTAAATATGGGGAAACTTATTCTCGAGGGTAAAGGCTTTGGAATTTTCGTTATATTCTCTGTAATATCGGTAGATATCCCTCTCATATCTCAAATGAATTTCTTTAATTCTGCCACACTTTAGGAACAGGTCATCGATTTTATTAGAGCTAAGTCTTCGTTCTGAATAATGGAAGACCTTTTCGATGATAATAGTTTGTAATGCCTTCAGTTTTATAAGACTATCGACAATCAGTTCACTTGTGTTCGGCTCATGTAATGACAGATAATTCAATTCCGGCAAATATTTGTCGATATCCGCGAAGAAACTGTCTCTCAATCCTCTTAAAGACAACTTTAATTGTCTCAGGTTTTGGCAATTCTTAAACGATCGAATGGAGAGCTCGTCCTCTTCAACATCCGGATCGTAGACATCTTTATAGTCGTCTAAACGAAGATCTAAATGAACCAAATTTTGGAAATGACTCATCATTTCCAGGGTTGGGAAGATAGAGGAACGTCCTCTTCCTTGCGATGATTGGTTGCATTTGGTGTCTATGAAAACCATTTTTTCGAGTTTATTGCAATACTTCCCCAACTTTTTGAAAGCCTTATACATATCTTTCGATGATTCAGACAAAAACAGATGAAAGTGGAGTTGTTTTAGTCGTTTTAATTGAGATAATTCTGTCAAAATGTTTACGACAGTACCAGAGCTACAGTTATAGCACTTAATCTTCATATACTCGAGATATTTGTTGGATCTGATGATTGTTGTGACCGCTTCCTCTTCGTTGTCGTTAACACTGATTTTCAATGACTTTAATCTCTTTACCGGAAATTCTGTATATTTAGAGTTATTGATGAGACGAGAGGCGATGTTGTCTAAGTAGAACACATTCAGTGACTGAAGATTCTTCAGGCGACTGAAATTGAGTTCTCGAAAGTTTGCAAAATTGTAACAAACGAGTGATTCTAGTTGTGGTCCAATCCTTTGGAGGAACAGTTTGGCCATCTTTTCATCCATCCAATAGAATGAGTTATCGATTGATCTCAACTTTGGACAATACTTGAGCACAAGTTGTGATATATTGACTGTATGGACGCCATAGATTCGGTGAAGCTTAAGGCTATCGAATAATCGTGGATTTGGATCTAAGAAGAAGTTTGTAATATTGTTACACTTCTTCAAAAAGATCTCCAGTGCGTGAGCTTTGACCCCTTTAAAAGAGAACATAGTTTTCGTTAATTCGTTGGACCCATAGATTGACAATTTATTAGCCCTTTCGAAGACATTTCTCTGCCAATTATGAGACACACATTCGTATCTGAATTTCTCTTTTAATGTCAGAAAACTCAATATATAGGCACTCAAGTCGTCGTCAAATCTCGTAAAAGAGTCCTTTGGATAAACAGTACTATAAATGGACGACATTTGAAAATATTTTTGAAAATTCAGATCAAATCAAAACACAATCAAAAATCACTGAAACTCATCTGAGAGTCACTTCGCTCTGAATCAACACTAATTTTAAACACGTTTTCCTCATATATTAAAATTCAATTATTTTGTAAATCGACAGAACTTTGACTCCTATTCTAATGTTTAAAATGAAAGGCAACTCATGTCTAAACTTTTAATCTTAAAATTGATAATCAAATGATATTCAGAGCCCAGATATTAATCTTTCCAAAGTTTACTAAAAGTCAAAAATCATTTTACATATATTCAGTTAATAGAAAATGATTTATAGTTTGAGAAGAAATGATTACAACAAATGTTATCACAAAATAAATTTTGAAATAAAATTATTTAAATTTTTGTACTTTTGATTATTTTCGGATTTTCTCCAATTTGTTATTGAATTCAATGATATTTTTGTCAAATTCAATCAAATCAATCAAATTAATTAAACTCAATTTATTAATTGCAAATGAGTACATGGTGATTTAAACAGTCCCTCCATTCGAGGCCATCATAACCGTAGCAAAAATCGTTATCAATTTTTCCGATAAGTTGTGAATTACGGTGAAAACAACGGCCGATATATATCTTGTTGTGTCCGTCAAGTTTTGTACTCACTTCCAATGCGTGTTCTGGTATTGGATCAGTTCCATGTCTGGCCACCCACTCAACATTCTTAGCGACCAATACTTCAAATTCTTCATTTTTAATAAAAACCTCTTTTCCATTAGTAAGAGCACATCCCAATTGTTTATTTGCTTTTCCCGCTAATGTTTCATTATTAAGCTTATGTCTGCATATATTTAACGGCTCTCCATTAGTATCATACCCACCGATAAAAGCATCCGTTGGGATACTATTCTGATTCGCGACATTAATCCAATTGTATGAACATTTTTCTAGAAAATCATTTTAATTAATACCTTTTATAAATTGTTATAAAAATCAAATTACCCTCAGTATGTGTATTATTTTCTAAGGTCAGAATGAAAGTCCTGATCTGTTGCGGTCCTAATGTCACCTTCAAGTTAACGGCTCTCTTCTCTCTTGTATTGTCTTCAGTGGAAAAGGAATGTGAATTCCATTTAAGTCTTTGAGTTTCAGACAGCAATTCATTGGCCACTAAATTAGTTTCCACTGAATCAACGATTTTAAACGTTTTGAACAAATTTTCTAAATCCACTTCAACTGGTTTTGAGAGGGGACTGTTGTCCGACCCCTCAAACGTATGCTCAAAACGAAGTAATATTTGGTTTGGTTTCCAGTTCTCTAATGTCAACAAATGAACGTTTTCTGGCAGTGAATGACTTAATCCAGAAAATGTGATATCTCTTTGAGAGGAATATTCTTTGATTGTGGAGTATTTGTCGAACAAAACAATTGGTGCCATAAAAAGACTTTCAGCCATTTTCTTAGTGGACTCTTGTGTTTGTATTGTTTTTCCGAAATAGAGGTAATGTCTTCCTCTCACAACCAGACCTTTACCATTAACTCCTGGTTCATCTATTTTGAATGGTCCTCCAGATCCCTCGTGAGTAAGCCTTCTGTGAACCATCAATTCTACCTCTCCCTCTGTCAGTGACGATCCTCCCTGAGTTCTATCATTAAGAACACTCATCTGAAGTCCTAATTATGTAAATTAATTTGATTTTACAATATTTTCAATACTATTAATCCTTTCACTGAAATTGGTTTATCATTTTTCAAATCCATTAATACTAAGATTACCTTCTTTGTCATCTCTTATGGCTATTCTACTGTAAATGGGATACCAGTTACCAGTTATGACACTATTGACATTAG
>JAQIXD010001101.1:0-17574 GCA_034699985.1 Minunthozetes semirufus
ATTCTTGGCGTCAATTGGCATCAAATTCAGTGCTAAGTATTAATGGTTTGACTAAATGTTTATTGAATTCAATGTTGTATTCAATGCATTGGATTTGGATTCACTCCAATGAATGCTTCACTGTTTGTGTCAAACATTCAATACAGCACTCAATACACCACTGAATACACCTCTCATTGCAAATGGCTTTCAATACTTCTTTTAAAAAACTCTTTACAACAAAATCTGCCTAAAAGTTTATAAACTCTTTTCCTTATTATTCTTCATATTTGAGAATAATCTTACATAAAATAATCAATAATTAAAGTATTATACTCATTTACATATAATTACTTAGTTAAAATTGAGAATAGATAAATTTAATCAAGATTATTGACAAAGAAGTTAAGCTGTACTAAAAATTTTAGACAAATTGATGGGCAATTTTTTATTCTTTTTATTCCATTAAATCTAATAAGAAATGACTGCAAAAAATTATGGTTCACTGTATCCCATTGGGGCTGAACTTTAGTCAATTCGCTAATAAAGCTGTGGTTAATCCCCACTGGAAAGAGGGGTCAAATGTCTACAAAAGTTTAATGTAATTCATATCTTAAGAGTTCAATGGAAAAATCAATTTCTTGTGTCTCTGAGTAAAACCGAAAATTTGTGTCTATTATATGAGTTATAAAATTGACTTTTAATCAAAACTCAGTATCAAAAGGTCTGTATAATTGGCCGAAGCTTTTGATTGAATTAAAACAATACTCATTGTCTGCAATGCAGGAGTGGTTGTGTTCACAAATAACGTAATGACTGAATGACTCGACTATTGAATGATTGAGTAATTGTTTGAAACGCAAACAGTTCTCCGATTGAGTGAAACATTTGTTTGAAATCTATTTCTGAATTAAATTTAATATAATTTTGATTCAAATTTTGTCTCAATTTTAGCGATAAAAACAAATTTAATTAACTTTTAATCAAAGGTTTGATTGAATTTGATTTCAAATAAAATATTGATTTGTTTTCTTCGGTTCAGAAACGGTTGGCTTTTACTCCGATTTTAAGCGAATCCATTGTTTTATTAATTGATTGATTAATTTGAAGATAAAATGCCTAATATTAAGCTCCAGAGCTCTGACGGAGAGGTGTTTGACGTTGACGTAGAGATAGCGAAACTGTCGGTCACTATAAAGACAATGTTAGAGGACTTGGGTATGGATGAGGACGACGAAGAAGTGGTTCCCCTCCCGAATGTCAACTCAACTATTCTGAAGAAAGTGATTCAATGGGCGACCTATCATAAGGACGATCCGCCCACACCTGACGACGACGAGAACAAAGAGAAGCGCACCGACGATATCAGCAGTTGGGACGCGGACTTCCTCAAAGTAGACCAGGGTACTCTCTTTGAACTGATCCTCGCAGCAAATTACCTCGACATCAAAGGTGATGATTGACTATCACTACTTCTTTTACTCAATTGATTGATCTTTTCTTTTGACTGAATATTAATTTTGTTTGTTTTGATCTAACGATAGGTCTGTTGGACGTCACCTGTAAGACAGTGGCGAATATGATCAAAGGGAAGACACCCGAAGAGATCAGAAAGACATTCAATATTAAGAACGATTTCAACCCTCAAGAAGAAGAACAGGTCCGCAAAGAGAACGAGTGGTGCGAAGAAAAATAAATATTTATTGTCTTCTCTCTGTCTCTCTGTTCGGTCACTTTAGTCTCTCCTCTTTGCCTCTCCTCTAACCCTTTCCTTCTTTTATTATTAATCTCTGAAATTGTAATAACAAAACAAATAACTCTTTATTTCAAAATATTTTTCACAAAATCTTAAGAATTCATTAAAATTAATGTAATTAAAGCTTATCTCAAGACTTATGTGATTTTGATTTGTTATTAATTACTTAATTATAACACAATTTGTTTCTCATTTGGAAATCACATTAAATTCTCATTTGTTTCTCGATATGTAGTGAAATCTAAAGCTAAGACTTATTAAGACTTGTATTCAAATAATTAAAGCATTTTAAGCGTAATTTAATCAATAAATTCAGTAATTTTATCAAAAGATAACTTTGATTCCACTTTCTTATCAAACGGCGGTTAAATCGGATCACTCTTTAGTATATATTTCAGAGACAATCAATGTCTCAGAAATTAGGAATAAAGAACTCATATATAGATCAACCATTCACTCAGAAACCCAATTGTATTTGAAAAACGATCTAGACACAATCTCTATACAGTTATCAAAAAATTGCCTGTTTGTAGGCGGTGCAAAAACTCGAAAAACCAAGCAATCGCTTGGTTTTGGCCAGTTTTTTAGAGAAATCGCCTGTATTTGGCTGTATGTGTTGGTTGTCCAGAAAAAGACAGTTTTGTTGGAATCGATAAAGCATTGGACCAATCATTTGGTCAACAATTCATTAAATGACAGAATATTTCTCTTTTTTTTGTGAAAACATGAAATAAAACTTAAATTTATTGTGAATTTTGTGTAAAAGCAGTGAATAAAATGTATTAAACTTTAATTTAATCATAATTTGAAACAATTTTTACAACAATTCTAGAAATCAATAGAATTTCAATATTTAAGTCATTTTACGTAATCTCTGGATAAACGACTTCAATAGACATCAAAGTCTTCGGCCATTTGTAAAGACTTTTTGATACGGAGTTTAGCCTAAAAGCAGGTCTTTTATCACTCATAATAGGCTTAGATTTTCGTTTAGACTCAGAGACTCATAAAATTGATTTTTTACTCAACTCTTGAAATATGATTTACGTTAAAGTTTTGTAGACATTTAATACATCCTTTCAGAGGGTATTAACCACAGCTTTAATTGTATTTATTTAATCAATTGCTAAACCATTTTATGACCAAAATTATTGGTCATTTGAATGATAATATTTTTCTTAAATAACTTCGATTCAAATCAATAAGAGTTATGTTTTGTTAATTAAATTTTGTTGTTTTTAAGTCAAGTATTGAAAGCCATTTGCAATGAGTGGTGTATTGAGTCCTGTATTAAGTGTTTGAAATAAAAAGTGAAGCAATCACTGGAGTCAATACATTAGGTAAGTGACTAAATATAGGGAAATGCTTTGAACAGGTGATAACCAACACATCCTTAATCACAATATACCCCCAATTGATCCCCAGGAAGTGAAGACATTTCGAGGATGAAGTGTCTTCGAAGTCAGTAAAATACTATTCTCAGAGATTAGTGTCAGATAAGGGCAATGGTGTGACAATTGGTGTTTGACCCTAATGTCTGTAAACACAGTTTTTCATTGAGTTTTTCATTATTTATCAAAGAGTTTGATAAATAAGTTCTCCAAACAGTCTATTCTGTCCTTTATTTGTGGTGTTTCTCTACTCTTTGCTCTAAAGCAGTAAATTGTATCTCATTTTTGATTATTTCTATGTTTTGAATGTCTTTTGTGATGACTTGTGATGACTGCTATGAAAGCAATTAAAGCGGAATTTTGTGACACATATTATAAATAGCATTAAATACAGTATTAATGGTATTATTTGCCAACAATTAGATCACAACTCAATAATTTGACCCAAATTTAGATCTGTTTCGACACTATTTCTCGAATTAAATACACAACAACTGCACAGTCTATTAGTGCTCTCCTCTTCTCTCTCTCTCTCTCTCTCTTATAAATTAGAGTTTAATTTCCGAATAATAGTTTGAAAACATTTTATATATAAAATCAGATAATAGTTTGAATTGAGAAGAGTTTAGTCAAATCCGTTAATAGGAATCAATAAAGTTGTTTGATGTGAGTGTTGTCTGATCTCTGACGTGAGTCTCGAATGTTGTGTTTCTTCTATTTATTTATAATTTTTTATATAATTTGAAAAAAAGATTTAATTGTAAATCCGGCTCAACTGAGCTCTTAAGTCAGCTCTTAAGACCTCAACAGAGCTCAGCACAGCTCAGACTTCACGAAATCACGTTTTTTCTCCGCTCTTATGTTAATATTATTTAGAGATTGAGTGAACAGTTGTGAACAGAATAAGTATTAGAATAAGAAAAATCCATCCAAATTGTGATGAGTGCTGTGTTTGCAAGAGTTGTACGGTCTGTACGGTATGGGAAAACTGAAAGGAGAAGATCCTGTTGAGAACAGGATGTGTTTGGCGAAACGCATTTTGTTGTTAGAGTCAGAGTCAGTCAGATTACCTGAACAACAATTTTGCAATGAACCGGACCTATCAGTTCTTAGCTCATTCTATGCCTTAGCACAAGCACTCGACTCCTCTGCCAGTGCTCACTCATTCTGCTCTGTCTGCTAGTGCTGGGAGGGACGCACTCCAAACCAACACAACCATTATAAGAGACTTATCATTACGTTATGTTTTTAAGCGTAGTTTTATTGATAGGCTCTGACTCTACCAGAGCTCAGTTACGACTTTAATACTCGTCGAGTGATTCCTAAAAACTTTTTATTCTAATGTTTAATAGTTTTGTCCAATAATTCAATAATTTGTTCCGTTTAGGAGTTGAAGAGTTTTCACTCCTAATGTGATGCGTTGGATAAATGTGTGTCCACTCAAACAAACCAAATGGATTCAAATGATACGGTTGTGGACGATACTGATCCTCAGTGCAGTGCTCTGGTAATTATCGTTCAATTATTGTTCAAAAGTTGTGTTTAAAAAAGTTTTGGTTTTTTGGACCGAAAATTGATTTTTTGCCAAAAAAGTTGTTTTTATTTATTTTGAGTTCAAATTCATTGCATAATACGAACCAAAACATTGAGTTTTGATTATTAAATGCGATTATCATTTAATCCGATTTAAAGATGATAAGTGCCATAAATGCTGGCACTCAAAGCGCCGGCAACTGGACATCTGAAGAGAAGCCATTGAGACGTTTACTCGAATCAGAAGATTCCAGTTATGACTCGGATTATGAAAACAATGACTCCGAACAGCAAACGTCTCAAACAGTGGTCCCAAACACTCGCCGACGCTTCAGTGGACATCACGACGAAGTGTCCCGAACAGTCTCTGAGACTCTCGGACAGGAGTTCGAAGAATATCTGACTACGAGTCAAGTGCCGCCACCATCTCTTCTGGAAGTGATCATAAGTGATCCAAATTATATAAAATCAGTTGAATTTGCGCTTAAATTGGGATACACTGAAACTCAAGTCCAGATCGCTCTCATGAAGTTAGGACCCACTGCCGGCCAAAATGAATTACTCGCAGAACTGATAAAACTGGGCGCCGGTACCGGCAATAACAACATTTCGGTTTACAGCGGATTAGGAAAGACATTAGTCTCTTCTCTGATTAATGACATCAACGGCGATGAAATGCTGTTCGCAGATAACGATTGCCATAACCTCAGGCCTATTGTCATCGATGGTAGTAATGTTGCGATCAGGTATGCAATCATTTGTCAATTGTTTTCCATTTATTTCTTAAAACTTTGAAATTAAATTGAATTTCATTTTTTGTGCGAAATTTTGTTTAATTGAGTCATTCAGGCGTTTCATTGGAATTAAGTCACAGTTCTTCAGCCATTGATTTATTGTCTAATTTTATCTTTAATTGCAATCAATTAATTAACAAATCATTAAACTTGAGTTGAGTGGCAACTACTGTAATGTCCCTTAAGTTAGATTTTGTCCTCATTTTTATCACTCAATTCCAGTGACTATTAAATTAGTTTTTAATGAAATGAAATTATTTTTAATTAATTTGAAGTTTATTTTGAATTTTTGATAGAAAGGATGTTTTCTTGCTAATTGTGAGGACAGGACTCAAGTCATTGGCATTTCTTTAGTTATCAGTTTTGATATTTTGTTTTTTGTTGCCTAAACTCAAACAACTCTCAACTCCAACAGCTCTCACATAACTCTCACATGAATTTCATTATAACTGAAAATACATTTAAAATTGCATTATCTGTGCATTTGATGGCATTTAACCTTTTGTTGGCGCTATCCTTGACATTCAGGGATGGGTTCATAGCTTCTTAAGTTAGCTCTTCTTATGTTTGATTGTATTTAATCGGTTCTAAAATCTTGGATTCGGGAATAGCTTTCAGTAAAGTATAGCAAAATAATAATAATAATGGATTGGATTTGTTCTCATATAATGATTGTAATGATTGTAATTGGTGTTCACCAGAACTCTGGTAGCAATAAGTGTTTTAATGGCATCACAATGACTGCCAGTCAGTTGCACTCCTTTTCTTGGGTGAGCTGCCGGTGTAATCGAGCGCACGATCGGCCAGAAACGTGCCGACCAAGAATGGAAAGTGCAAAGAATCGTGACTTACTTCCAGTTACGCCCCGAACAGCGCTCCTACCAATTATTCTACTCTCAGTTTTGGACTTCTATTCTCTATTCTATTCTCACATATATTTTGGTTTTGATTATTCATCGAAATTATTATATAATGTGTTCTCTTCTGTTCACTCATCCCATTATTATTCCTCTGCAGTCATGGCAACAAAGAATGTTTCTCATGTATGGGCATTAAAATCTGTGTGGAGTGGTTTCAGGCGCGCGGGCACCGGGAGATAACCGTTTTCGTGCCCATGTGGAGGAAAGAAGTCGCCAGACCTGATGCGCCCATCAAAGGTATTTCCCTCAATACTGCTATTAACCAGAGCTCTGTTTCGCTGTTTTGCCCGCCTTTTCAACTGAACTCAAATCACTTTTGTTATATAATTGATGGCAAACCTATTCGTGATTTTAAGTCAGTTATAAGTCTGGCCTTTATTCTGATCTCAAACTTAAATAATTGGAGAAAAATATTTTGAATTTTATTCTATTATTAAATCATTTCTAAGGAATTATTGGTTCAAAACATTTCATACATTTTTTCGAGGAATTGTTTTTCCGTTAACTTTAAGAACATATGAAAAATGATTAACAAATTCTTTTGAAAAACTATTTTCTGATTAAAGCTTTTTTCTACGAACAGATAGAATAGGATTTTCATATTATTAATATCTATTTTCAAGGCTGTGCGCTAATGTCTGTGCTATCAATATCTTGAATCAGTTCCGGCTTCAGTTTATCTGTTTTTCGACAATTTTTATAATTATTTTCAGAAATTAATTAATAATTAAATAAGAATTTTGAAAATTATTGATTGGTTTGAGAAAAATGCAAAATAATGAGTCGATTGCGTTAATTGCGGGCAAATTGTTGATCGCCGGTTGGGGGGACACACCTTAGAGTTCATTAAGCTTTCACTAATTGTGACAGACTTTCATTCATTCATAGTTTGATTTTTCTTTCAAAAAACAAGTTATTAAATGTTTTACTATTTATTCGCAAAAGACTTCTTTAGCGTTGAATAACAAGTTTGTGACCAATCTTTTATCCTATGGCCTGACTCGAGGACACACATAGTATATGACAAACCAGTTGTTACGGTAGTAATAAATCTTGGGTTCAGAGTGTACTCTATATTTCGATTTTGTTTGTTGTTTGGGATGTTTTTCATATAAATTTCAGAGCTATTTAATAGGGTTACACTCCTATCAAACTCCTATCTTCACCTAAACCCCGGGGCCCTCTCTTGGAATATGAGCCCAAAAATAATAGTATTCCCTTTGGATTGAAATTCGTGATACTATTCTCGTTGAACAGCATTTCTGAATAAATTGTTTACTTGTATTGAATTGAGTGAATAATTTTGATTAATTCGAGTCTTGGATGTATACCACCCAAAGTGGGCTTAAGACTGATGCCATTCACGTGACTCTACTGTTAATAGTATTGAGAAGAAGGACCGGCGCTTCAAAATAAATCTTCGAGTCAGTGGTTATTCGCCGCACAAATTCTTTTGAGTGACTCTCCCTCTCCCGTAAAGTGAAAGAATAAGTTAGGAATTGGACTCAATATTATAGTGGAGTTCACTCTGTATTAGATTTAATCTATTTTTCAATTTTCAATTAGATTTTGTGAAGCGTTCAGAAATTTCTGCTCAGTTTTGCATTTATTTGAGTCTTCTCTTAGTTATGAGTCGAAAAAATTGATGAAATTTCTATTCTGGGAACTATTCTCAACTGAAAATTCAATTTACACTAAGATTTGTCTCCCTTTCCAACCATTTATTACATTATCTGTCAATAAAAATGTTTTTCGGATAATTAAGTGATTTTTTCCAACATTTCATATCCTTATTTAGATTTCAAAAAATTTTATCTCTTTTTTGTTCTCTTTTTTGTTCTCTTTTTTGTTCTCTACTCTAATCTAAGGGCAAATAAACTGCGATTCGAGTGAAGTAATCAAAAATATTTAGTACTCTTAGTTCCGTTAAAATATAGTGACTTATAGTTAGTTATTTGGAATATTATTTGATATAATTATATATATTTTTAATTATACTTCAATTTGCGTCATATATACGATATATGCCGTGAATTAACGCTCGAATGGCTTCGTATCGATGCCAGCGATCGCACCGTTATCTCGACTGTTGTGTGCATTCAATATGTGACACATCTATCAAATATTGATTTTTCCTTTTATTAATATTATCCTATTTTTATATTCTTGTTAGTCCTCTGTTGCCATTCCTTTTGCATTAATATTTCACATTATTTTGAGACTCATATCGCGTGATATCAACCAATAAATAATTGAACCGAAAAGAAATGCTTTTCCAAAAAAAACTCTGTTTTGTTGTGGATTTGACTCCAAATTGTGTTTAACCAAAACCGGAATAACGTTTTGACTAATTATCCAAAAGAATATTTGAATCAAATTAATTGAGAGACAAAAAAGAGTATCATTTAAGCAATCAATTCATGACTGATCTCATGTGAAATAATTTTGATGTCAGACTTAGACTCTTAGAGACAACTAATTCATATTTAATTAATGACGTCTGAAGAGACGTTCCTTCAGAAAAGAGTTCAATAGTTTTCTTAAGATAAAAATCAGTTCATTTTGTTATCAAATAGAGTCTCAAATTTTTTAGCACTTATTCTATGAAAAGCAAACAGTTTTGGGTAAAAATGATGAGTAGTTTCGCAACAAAAAACTAGTTATGAAAAATACTTGAAAAAAGAAGAGCCGATAAGAAATGAACAGAATTTGGAGCACTGTTTCCAACTATTTTAGTCGTGATCTCTGATTATTTATTTCTGAGAATATCTATTGTTTTCTAATATTAATTTATAGCCAATTGTTTTTCACTCGATTTCCATTATATATGGCTTTTATTTTGATTCGTCTCAACCCTCACATCGATCGTCCCAAACAGTTCGTGCTTTCTTTTGAGATCAATGCTTTGAGTTCATGCCATTCCTCATTACCCTATTCTCTAAAGTCTCTTTTCGGCGAATAATTGCTTTTCTTCGGAATTGATTTAATGATTGATATTTTATTAAAAAGTTTTAGACTTTAATTAAATTATTTCAAAACTAATGAATCGTTTCTTTGAATCTTAGATCAAGAAATACTTTCTCAGTTGGAATCTGAACGCCTACTTGTGTTTACGCCATCCCGTAATGTGGGCGGACGTCGAATGGTTTGCTATGACGACCGATATATCTTGAAGTTGGCCGCACAGAATGACGGCATTGTTGTGTCAAATGACAACTATAGGGATCTGACAAATGAAAACCCAGAGTACAAGAAAGTAGTCGAAGAGCGTCTTCTCATGTATTCTTTCGTAAACGACCGCTTTATGCCTCCGGACGACCCTCTCGGCCGCAAAGGACCGTCACTTAATAATTTTCTGCGAAAACGACCGCAACCACCAGATGTGTTACCCCCTCCCTGTCCTTATGGAAAGAAGTGCACGTATGGCAACAAATGCAAGTACTATCACCCGGAAAGAGGTAATCAGCCCCACAAGTCTGTGACCGAACGTCTTGCAGAACAGGCAAAGATACAGATCCAAGAGGTCAAGAATAGAGGCAAAAGCCGTGAGTCATCGCCCGGAGACTCAAAACTAAAGGTCACACATAGTCTACCCCTACAAATTGGATGTGATATAAGTCGCAAAAAGGTTCCCCTCTCGAGGACACAGTCTGTGAAACCCAGTAAATCATTACCACTCGAAGACGAGCAGACATACAATCAGCCATTTGTGAGACATGTCTTTCCCGATAGGAGTTATCACAATAATTCTGATCACAACAACAAAAGCTCAGAGAATTTGCACCGAAAACTTCAGCGTCAGCTCACACTTAATCCTAATTATGATCCCCGACTTCATGTGTTACAACACGGCTATGACCACAACAGACAAGATGTGCGTCACAACAGTTGTGCTCCGGTCGGGACTAAACCATCTCACAGACAGCTGACGCGTTTGGGGTCTGACGGTCCGACTCTTATGCACTCACAAAAACAGAATCAAATACAACAGCAAAACCTGTTATATGTGCCGAACTCGCAATACATGTCGGCCCAATCCCAGGACTCTTTACACACATTAGTTACTCGAAATAGTTCTGCGCCCGACTCCTCATCTAATTGGCCGCCAAGTTATTCCCCTTCAATGGCAAGACTCAACTCTACGTCTGACACCCGCCTCAACATGACTCCTCCTCCGGCCCCGTTTCCCAATCAAATATGGTCTACAAATTCTGGGGGTCTTATAGTACCTCCAAATCCATCGAATCCATGGAATCATTCGGACAACTCATTGACATTAAGAAACTCTCACAACCATCTGTCAGCACCGGTTCGTCCATCGAGTGTTCCCTTAAATGAATTGAAACAGACGTTAGTACAGCCGACACCCGTCCGACCCATTAGAGCGGTCTCTCCTAACGTTTTGAATGACTCTCGACGTAAACTTTACTTTCATTTGTCGTCAATATTTCCTGAAGAACAGGTCAGGACTGCAATGGATTTATATCCAGAAGAGACTAATCCTCAGAACATATGCGCCGCTATTCTAACGATGTTTCCAAAGAAGAGTTAAAAACGAATTTAAAAGAGTTTTTCAATATTTGAAATCAAATCGAAATCAATAGCAAAATGAACCGAAACTTGCGATTCATTGATTGGTTTCAATGTTTACGTAATTATTATTAATATAATAATCGAGATATCAATCAATCGTTTGTTTGATTAATGCAAACAACAGTTTGTTTGTTAACTATAAACTCCTTTTGACGCCAATTATGATATTCATAGAAATCTAGTCGTTTTGCGCTCAAAGCATTCAATCTTCTCCTTAAGGTTTATCAATATTTCTATCGAAATACTGACCTTTTTTATACATTTTAGTGAATTACTGAACGAAACAAACAAATGACACAAAAAAGTAATACTTTTTAGTAATAATTCGTTAAAACTTTTTCTATTAAACGAAACATTTCTATAGATTCTGTAGTTTTTCTTATTATTCGAGTAAATTCTGATTGTTATTCGATTATCTCAAGAAAAGGTCACTTAATTGCAATGAATTGACATAAAAATGAATCGTCTTTTCTATTGACTAATTATTAAACGATTAAATCAAATCAAATAACTGTTTGTTTGCAAAACTTCAATATTTATAACTATTTGTGAATCAAATGTTTTGCTGTATTTAATACAGACGTTAATAGAAGTGATTATTAATTATTATTATTATTAACTAATTATTAATATTATTATTAAATTATATGAATCAATGTTAATATAAATGAGCTTTTGGTTCATTTTTCTCACATAATTATTGCAATCGTTTTTATCTCATTATCTTTCACTCTCTCTCTTCTCATTCATACCTTGAAATCAGTGCCCAAATGTTTTGCCACTAATTTTGAGTTAAGCTCTGCTTTGAACGCATTTTTTGCCAGAATTTGTCAGAAGAGTTGTTCCCTAAGAACCAATAAATTCATTTTGAATTTAAAATCAATTCGTGAATTAAATGTTGTATTGAATATTTCAATTAATTATTTGTAAAGAATTATCTTTTTATTTGATTTTTTTCAAATCAATCAAACATTAATGTTATGCTATTCTTCATCCATTGTTTCACTTATTCATTGATTAAGGATTTGTTCGAAGTCCTAATCAGTTAAAGAATCCATTTATCGATTGTTACTCTCATTGATAGTTGTAATGAAAGGAAAGCCTAAAACACATACAAGTAATGTATGTCTTATTTAATTATAGCGATCGCTAATTAAACTCATCCTTTAGTTATCATTCATTATTAGGTGTCTTAACAATAATTTTGAATCGATTTAGAAGTTATTTATCATTAAATAATTTGTGGTATATTTGATGTAAAATTAGATATTACTATAAATAATGAAAAAATCATTCATTTATTCGACAATTAATTCATTCGTTTCTTCTGTTTTTGAGGTTATTTTGAGAACAATACTGTGTATTGAGAGTAAGTTTGAACTGAACTTTGAAATAATGTTCAAAAAACATATTAAATCCGTTTTAAATCAGTTGTAAATCAGTTGAAAAACTAATGGTTTTATATCTGGAGTTATTTGAATGATAACAAGAGTTGCCATTAATTGATTGAATTGTCTATAAATTGTTTGTTTTATTTAATCTGTTTTTCAATTTTCTAATCCAAGTGTCGGAGAATTTTGTGAAGCATTTTGTATAACAAATTGTAATAATTGTATCGATATGTATAACGAAGGGACGACTCCTTTGCTGTGCAAAGGCTTTTATACAACAGCTTTGATAATAAATTATTGATAACTAATTAATTGGTTATTAAATCGTTGATTAAATCGTTGCACGGGTTGTATCACAACATAACACAAACTATTTGTAAATTTTTTTGATTATAAATATAATTAATAATTGATTTAAATAATGATTTTCTAATTATTTATCGATTAATTAGTTATTAAAAGCCATTCAAATAATTGTTGTCTTAATTGCAAGAATATTGAAAATTGTCTATAAATATATCAATTTGTTTATTATTTAAAATACATTAAAAGCTCTTTAATTATTGTCAACAAATAGTGTTTCTCTTTATTTATCATTAATAATGACTACAAATAGTATTCTTTGGTCTTAAAGTTCGTCTTTTCTATGGATTGGATCTAATGTTATGGCATTCGATGAGATAATGATGTGATGATAGAAATTAATGAGTTTTATGTAGTTCTCGACTGAAATCCGTTCGTTGTGTCCGTGAATTCTGTTTAAGTCATCCATTGATACAAAACCGGGTGAAAACCTGTATATGTTTTGCGTGAAATTGAGGAACCATCGGGTGTCTGTGGCCGCCTGCATCACACCAGGAATAATTGCTACTTCAGGGAATACCTGTCGTATACTCTTTCTGATAGTCTGATAGCCAAAGCAGTGGTCGTCGTACGGAGAAATAGGATGCGGTTCAATGGGAACTCCTAGTATTTGGACATCAATTCGGTCATCAGAGATGAGTTGTCGATCAAAGTTAAATACTTCCGATATTGAGCTCAAAGGATATATGCGATGATTAACTGTAGCTGAAGCCAAACCCGGAAGTATATTGTCCTAAATTCAGTGATAAGTTCAGTACTTTTTTCAGACTTATATAAATGTTATAGTTTTTTGAAGAACAGGATATTATTTAAGTCATTAAAATTGTTTTAAACGTTTTAGACGTCAAAACAAATTGATTTTCACTCAATTCTAACCTTAACTCCACTTTTAAATACTGTGACAGCGGTTGAGGTCCTGACATAACTATTCATAACCGGATGCGTTTCCATCATCTTTGAAACGATTGGTCCAAAAAGCCATAAATTAGAGAACAATAGTTTGTATGCAAACGAACAATAGGGTGCTATCGCTTCGATTATATCTCTCTCCAGACCTCTTCCAAAGTTGTTTGGATGAGTAAAGGCATTGAACTTTGAGACCGCTTTCGAGAGGGTCACTATCGATGTTTCCACCGGTGGTACTGACGAGTGACCCACTCTACCACTTGTGGTCAGTTTTATATTAAGAAATCCTTTTTCAGTCACTCCTATCATAGCAACTGAGCGATCGGTGCCTAATATGACGTTATTATAAATAAAAGGTCCCTCGTCTAGGATGTACTCAAATTGGTTAACACCAAGATTTCTAAGGTAGTGTGCTGTTTGCCTTGCTCCATCAAGACCTCTTCCCTCTTCGTCGTGACCTATGGCTATATAGAAGGATCTTTGAAAAGAAAATCTATTGTCGACTAAGAATTCAAGTGATTCTAATAATCCCTAAAATACGTGAGAATTGAATGCATTTAAAACACTTTATGTAAACTTCAATCAATACCATCACTACATCCTTGAGATCGAGTGTTCCTCTTCCATAGATAAAACCGTTTTGTACAGTGCCCTCGAATGGTGGCACTTCCCACTCATCTTCTTCTGCAGGCACGACATCGAAATGCGCTAATAATAGGTATGGTTTGAGAGACGGATCTGAGCCCTGAATGTGATACAGTAGACTCAGTTCGTTAATGATCTCCAATTTGATTGAAGAACTGGAGTGAACCAAAGGAAAGCCTATTTATATATTTGTTTGGGATTTTCATAACAATTAGTTTCGTTGATTCAAAAACTCAGGGAATATTTTTAGATGACTTTGTTTTTGAAGAAATGACTCAAACACTCACTTCTATTCAAAAACTGTATGAAAGCCTGGATTTGATTCCTATCGTAGAGTTGCGGCCCTTTTGTTATGGTTCGGAATTTTAGCGCAGAAATGAATCTTTGGATGACTGGCCTCTCACTAGTAATTGGTTTGTGATCACTACTGTTCCCACACGTTATCAGATCCGGTGGTATAGGAAAGTATAGAACAGCTCTTAAAATGCAGACACATATAAGACTAGCGATGGTTAGGCTCGAAATGAGCGCACATTTCAACAAAGAAAGTCTAACCATTTTCTTAAAACAATTTCATCAAATAGTTTGAAGACAATGAAAGACAAAATTTTATTAAAGTCATACTCGAGTACAAAAATGCGATAACCAAAGTCAATATGAAGTGGTTATTATGGTTTAGAGATAACACACTTTTTACGTTAAAAAACTTTTCCATTTGAATGTTAAAACACTTTTAAAACTCATCGAAAGCAGGAAAATATGGTTTTATCTGAATTGAATTCGGGAATTGAGAGCACATCCACACAAATATAACATTTTTGTTATACTTTTAAATGACTTTCACACACTTTGTCACAGAATAAATGGGTTCACTAATGAATGCATTTGAAAGGTTTGCCAAATATTGTATCAAAATTGACAAACATTGCCATCAGTTATGTCGAACACAACTGTTTATATGATATAATATAGATGTTAGCAGTTAGTAGTTATTAGTTAGCATAGTTAGCTAGATCAATTAGGAAGTTGTAAACTCTATTTGACTATTCGATGGAAAAGTTAAATTGTTTGGTTTAGAAGTGAATTGAAAAGTATCCACTTTATGGTAATTATTTGGGTTTATTCACCGATAGAATAACTTCAGACTATTTTTATCTCAGACTTTGAATCCAATTGTAAGCGACAGTCACTCCGAACCCATGATATCACTATTGAGTTTCTAAATGCCATTCCTTAGAGATAATAAACAATATTTTTGTAACAAAGAAAATTTTAACCAACTGTCCTTTAATTAAAATCAAAATAAGTGATTAACCATTTGCCAAATATAATTTGGTTCAATTTAAATTTATTAAAAGTATCGGATAAATAATAGACACAAGTTTCCAGACTTTAGTTTAAAATAATTCATCAAAATCAATATGTTTTGAAGCGATGAGTGATTTATTGAACTCTTGATTGATATTAAATGCGATAATAAAAGCATTAAAAGAAAACCATTCCACATTAATAAACATAGTGGAAATTTACATGCTCATTTATGCTAATATCTTCAATATAAAAAACTTAGATATATTTTATTGATACAAATTATATTACATTATGTAATATCAATGATATTTTCCTCTTTCCATAGTTTTTTTCTAAACGTACAAAACCTCACTGTCTTATTAGAGCAGGTATTCTTATTTGAATAAATCAATTAACAAGTTTACAAAATTATTAATTTTCTTGATTTTCAAAAAAAAAGTAAAGAGCCTTCGAATTGAAAAATTATTCCTCAAATGACCTAAACTTATGAAATCCAAATGTTGTGAAAGCGATATATTTGTCAAATGAATTTGATGTGAAACCACTACCAAAAGGGTTAATCGGTACAGATCTTGTAAAATGCAATCCATCAAACATTTCCATATGTGTCCGGATTAGGAATGGATCAGACGGTTTGCCACAAATTTCTTTTTGAATTTTGTGAATTTTCTCAAAGAAATGCCATTAAAAAGTGTTTTAAACATTTATTTGTTATATTTATTGTCTTTTGTTGTAATTGTAGCCAAATTTCGAGTAAATGTCAAAACAATTACTATAAATACAGTTTCAGTCACACGGCCTGCAAATCTCCTAAAAGGGACTGTCTTGTTCTCAAAGTAAGTCTGTAAAGTTGTTACTTGACTTAGATTCTAGTCTAGTCTATGACTTTTGAAATGTGTAACAGTCAGGAGTGAGTCATTACGATATCGCCACAATACTGGCCGCTCATAACAAACTGCGTAACTCAATCGCGAGTGGAAATGAGACTCGAAGAGGCTTTCCTTCGTCTGCGAATATGGTTTTGTTAGAATGGGATCAGGAGTTAGCGGCTATAGCACAGTCTCACGCCTCTCAGTGCCAATTCCAACACGACTGTTATCAATGCAGAAGAACCGGTATTTGTATAACAAATTATTTATGAAAACGAGATATGAATTAAAGTAATTGCAGACAAGTATTCAACGGTTGGACAAAATCTATTCCTATACCGGACTTCAAGTCCAACTGTGCGCCAGAGATGGCAACACACTATCCAGTTGTGGTACGAAGAGCTAAATATCGCTCCTAAAAGTATTGTCGAGCAGTTTAAAGCCAGTCAGCTTAATATCGGGCATTTTACTCAAGTTAGTTGACCACAATTTTTATATTATCATATTATAAGTGATATTTATTTGACAAAAATTAATTTTTCATATAAATGGGTCATTAATAAGAATGAGCTAATTTATAAAATCAATAAACAAAGTTAATCAAATTCTGAATTATAGCCTGCATTTGCATGGGCAAATTCTTGGTCTTTTTCAAATTGAATATTAAACAAATGAGGAGAAAATCTTTTTATTGCTTTAAATTGCGGTTAATTCGAAATAAATTACTGGTATCTCTTCTTAAACATTGATTAATAGATGAGCGGATTAATAGAGTTATAATAAGCAATGATTTAGTCAATAATGGGAACTAATTGAATGAATTTGTGGTAAAATAATGGATAAAATATTCGCAAATTTGATTATAAATAATATAATCATTTGATTGTCTCTCAATGTATTCAATTTATTGGATTTGTTTTAACCATTTATTAATGATTTGCGATAAAAATCGAATCGTTTTCGTAATTTATCAGAAAAAACAGATTCAATTGAATTCTGTTGAGAGCCTAATGTCAGAGGAAAGTAGGGCTGAGAATGTGCTGTGGATAGCGTGACCAGACCTCCAGCTCCGGGCTGGAATCTCCAGGTTAGAGGGGCAAAACACAGGTTCCAGGCCGAGGTC
>JAQIXD010001102.1:0-17564 GCA_034699985.1 Minunthozetes semirufus
GAGAGAGAGAGAGAGAGAGAGAGAGAGAGAGAGTTTTAAAAGAATGACTAAACTTATTAGAGAACCTCTTAATGATTAAGTATTAATAATTAAGAGAGAATTACTAAATGTTGAGAGGATTTGAGTGAAAACGTGACTCTATTGTAATTTTGGGACAAATCTTTTCTACTTAACAATTCTTGAACTCTTCCTCAAAACCAAAGATTAAATTGAAATTGAATTAAAAAATTTTATTTTGATTTCAAAACAATTTCAATACATTTTAGAAATATATTTGAGAATTAGTTATAAATTGAGTTTAGTTTTAGTTTTACTTATTTTTACAAAAAATATATATATTTTTGAAGATATTATGAAATTATAAATACTTTTTGGAAGACTTTCGGAAACTTTGTTCACTTTATGTTCACTTTATTTTCACTTTTTCTTCAATTTCTTCGATATTTATAAAAAGTGACGAAAATAATTGAATATCCATTTCTTCTTCTTCTTCTTTGTTGAGTAATGTTTGGTTTGTTTTTGTGGTTTCTTTGACAAAGTCCTCGAGAGTCCAATATTCGTCGTTTGAAGACATGTTCTGTTTTTGAATGTAATCTGTTTTTGCATTTTCTTAAATACAGCTTTTGTTGTGATTTCTGAGATATAAGTCATCTTTTATTCTCTTAAAGTAATTTGAAATCATTTAAAATGACTTTTTAGTCACTTTTAATCATTGAAAATAAAGTGACGGCGAAAAGCCCGCCGTTTCTTGAAAGAGTGAATCGATGCCCATAAGTGGCTGTTTAGTGAACGGCCCTCCACTCAACTCGACTCAACTCCACTCCTTTGACGCAATGATGAGACGCAAACCCAATGTTTTGTGAAATGAAACGCCGATTGAATGGCATCTCATATCTCTCATACTCTGAAAGACTCATACATTCAAAACATTTATATTTTTATTTAAATAAAAATCATTTTTAAATAATTTTATATAAATTTTATTTAATTATTATATTTATTAATAAGCAAAATATTATATAATATTTAATTAAAAACAATGGAAACTATATTTCACGAAAAGGTAAGAAATGAAACAAAACAATCAAATTGGTTTTGAGCTACAATTAGTGGACAGCTTTTAGTTTGACTTAAATTATAATTTTAGTTAAAATATGATTTGATTGATAGCAAGAGGGATCTCTCTGTGGTCAGCATTGTCTCAATGCGTTACTTCAGGGGGAATACTTCACAGCAGTAGATTTGGCTCAATTGGCCCAACAAATAGATGAACAGGAGAGGAACCAAATGGCTGAGGGAGGGGAACACCGCGAGGAATACCGCAGGTTTATAGAAGTATTTGATATTATCCTTAACTCGGTTTCAGTCAATAATTGTTTTAACTTTAGTCTCCGTCCGATAATATGGACGATTCGGGATTCTTCTCAGTCCAAGTGATTGCCAGCGCTCTCAAGGTTTGGTCACTCGATTTGATTGCATTCAACAGTAAAAATGAAATCGCGATAATAGCTCAGAATAACCCGACGTAAGTCTCTTATTGTCTGACATTCTCTCGAATTTGAATTAATATATAAATGATTTTATGTCCAAAAAAGTGTCCAAAAGGCGTATATTTGCAATTATAGGGAGCATTGGTTTACAATAAGAAAGATCGGAAGGCAATGGTTTAATTTGAATTCTTTACTGACTGGACCTGAGCTCATATCAGACACATATTTGTCTTTATTCTTGACTCAATTGCAAAGAGAAGGCTATTCCATATTCATTGTCAGCGGAATACTTCCCAATTGTAATGCAGACAATGTTTTGGCGGATCAGATAGTTGTCCAAAACGAAAAGCCAAGCCTTTTATCAGAAGTTCAAAAACCAAAAAACAAATCAATTGAAGGAACAGTTGATCCAAATCCTCAAAATAGAGGATTCAATGAAGAAGAAGATAAGGAATTAGAAGAAGTGCTCCGAATGAGTATCGAAAGCAATGCTGAGGCAGAAAGACGTCAATTGGAGGCAGCCCTAGCGCTAAGTCTTGAATCCACTTCAAGACCTATCAATCAGTTTACGAGCGAAGAAGAAATGTTAGACAGAGCTCTAAAGATGTCACTCGAAGGTCTCGAAGCCTTATAACATCTCTTCTCTCTTAAACAGTTGTTATGTATTTGTTTTACTAATAATTAGGTTATAATTAATAATTCGGTGAATTAGAGCTCCTCTTAAGGCCAGTCTTAAGACTTAATTTTCACTTTTGATATTAATTAGTAATTACTATATCTATCTCTTAAGTTCAGGCAATGCCTCCCACTTTAGGAAAGCGTTTGTTTTATCATTTCTATTATAAATGCAAGTCTATTACGACCACAGCTTATAACAGTTATACTATAACTTCCCTAAGAATTAAACTCGAATAAAGACTTAAGACTTCTGTTTGATTTGACTTTTAAACAGAAGCACTTCCACAACGTTTATTGCATATGAGAAGTGGTTTAATGTCTTCATCGCTAAAACTCTTTCAATTGCCTTATATTTAGCGGTAATTCACTAAATATAGAGAAATACGTGAAACAGATCCCAAACCTTTCAGATTCTCCTCTTCTAGAGAAGGCAGACCTCCACACATATTTCAAAACTTTTTTTTATTTATTATCATTTTTTTATATTTGAATTATGATCTGAAAGCAGAGTTGGAATGACTGTCGGCTAAGTTTGGCATAATTTTCATTTTATTTTCTATTAATTTAAAAACTAATCATTTGTCTGAAAGTATTCTATTCTTGTATTTCTGTTTAAATTAATTGTTTGTAAATATATTTAATTTCTTCAAAAAGTTGTCAATTAATCAAAAGAGGGAATTCAGTTCGCTTTGAGTCAAATGTTTTGACATTTGTTTTAATTATAATTTTAATTAAATTTTTCTAAAAAAATGTATTATTTAACAGTTTTATAGAATATTGTGGCCTAACCTACCCTTCCTTTTAATTATCTTAATAAACATCAAACAATTCATAAAAATCGAGTTTTTTTTAATTATTATTTCTTTTAAAGCATTTATTAAATGAAATCCTATCAACAATTTGTTAAAAATTGTAATAATAGGTCTGTAATTATAACGAGAGTTGACTGTATTAGTGATGTGATGTGACAACAGTAGAGTCAGACTTATGTAAAGTGAGTCACTTTAAACTTGTTTTGCCTCTAATTGTACTTTTATTTTAATTGAGTTTATAATAAGTTTACTAAAAATGGATTACAATTCTGGTATTTATTGTTTTGTTTTTGTATTAAAACACTTTTGAATCAAATGATTAATTTATGTCATCTGAAGGAACGACACGTCGATCGCGACCACAAAATGCGAATCAGAATCAAAACAATTATAATTACGGCCCTTACGATGGTTTTAGTGCTGACCCCCAATCATTTGGTACTCAATTTTATTCGGGTCAGTCTATGTATCAACAGCCCGGCCCTCAATTATTCGAAGATACGAGTGGTCAGCAATTTGGAGGACCGGCCTTTCCTGATCCATACGGGAATAGTGGAAATACTTTCGCGCCTACCTTTAATGGCTCGAATGTCCCGAATCTCTTCAATCAACAAATGATTTTGACGGCCGGACAACAAATTTTAAACAATCCGATGGCGGCGGCAGCTCTCGACCAATACGGACAAAATCTGGTCAACAAAGGAAAGTCTTGGGTCGGAAGTAATGTACGTTTAATTGATTGCTTTAATTGATTTAATATTAATTAAAATTAATTGAAAGATCAGTTGAAATACTACTTCGCTGTCGATACAACTTATGTAATAAAGAAATTACTTCTAATATTCTTTCCGTTCACTCATAAAGTGAGTCAATATTTTATTCATTCATTTATTTCATTAATTTTTATAATTAATAAAACATTATTTGAAAGGATTGGTCGTCTCGTTATAATCCCAATGAATCGGTTGCGCCAAAGGATGATCTGAACTCTCCTGACCTCTATATACCGACGATGGCATTCGTCACTTATATTCTGGTTTCAGGATATCTATTGGGTCTACAGAATCGGTTCTCTCCAGAAGTGTTGAGCATTCAGGCGAGTTCAGCCCTGGCGTGGCTTCTAATAGAAGTGTTGGTGGTTCTCATGTCTCTCTATTTGCTGTCGATTTCGTGTTCTCTCGGATTCTTTCATTTGATAGCATTCGGTGGATATAAATTCGTTTGGTTTGTACTCAAAGCAATTGATTCTCAATTAATTAATCTTTAATTTATTTATTTATTTAATTTAATGACAGTATTGTAACCCTTTTGTTGGCGACCATACCCTTCACACAAATTGGATATTATGTGACATTTGTTTACTGCAGTCTATCCCTCGGATATTTTCTGGTAAATTGATTCTCAAAATTAAATATAATTTAAATAATATTTTCTTTCTATAAACAGTTGAGAAGTCTTCACATCGCAATGCAGACTAACAGTCAGACCGCTGTTGTCTCAGAGACCAGAAACGGCTTATATTTGGTTTTAATAATTTGTTTCCTTCAACCGCTTGTTATGTATTTTTTAACCAAAAATTTCATTCTTTTGTCAAATGTTTGAATTTATTAAAAATTATTTCGTTTTTTATAATTTATATCAAAAAATGTTTCGAAAATATATAAAAAGTTTTTAAAAACAAATAAATGGAAATTTAGTCTAAAAAAAGGTTATGGCAGCGGTGGGATTCGAACCCACGCCCTTTCGGACTGGTGCCTAAAACCAGCGCCTTAGACCGCTCGGCCACGCTACCTATAGGGATAGGTAAGGGTTACACCAATTATTCAAAATTAGGACTCAAATTCTTTGTAAATTTCTTTTTATAGAACCCATAATATTGTCCTCTATTTTAGATTTTTGATCAAAACTTCAGAATATTTTGTGATAAAAGAGGGCTAAAAGTAGAGTAAGTTATGACTAATGAAAAAGTTGTCATATATTGGATTCAATGAAATCACTTTTGGATTACTCTCAGAGTCTGTTCTTAAGAATATTTATTTATTAAATTCGGAAAAAGATTTTTTGTTTTTAAAACTTTTGGAACAAATCTTATGGTAAAAGACAAACGAGTTTTTCGGTCTAATTCCTGTCCAACGATTAGATTATCACAAAACGAAAGATTTGCGATTTTATCAGTTATTTGATCGCATTTTACTTCTTCTATTCCGTGAAGGTATGACTCGTAGGCATCCCTTTTCAAAACCAATAAACTTCGCGGTTCAGAAAATATTGAAAATATGGGAACTCTTTCACTTCTTTCCTCACATTTTTCGTCATAATTTTTTGGGTAAAAATTGAGTAAAGTATGGGAACCGGTATTAATTGTGGCCACAGTTGGGTAGAATAGAGGGCCGTCTTCGTGGGGCTATCAAACGATTTAAGAATAAAAGCTCTGAAATGACTGTAAATCATAAATAATTAATACCATAATTCCCTGACCGCTGAGGTATTCATTGATGAGGACGTGATTCGCGACATTTCCGTCAAATATATTCATTTGAGACAACTTTAAGGCATAGATTTGTAGCCACTGTTTGTTCGACAAAACAAATAATTGACAAATCATTTCATAATTAAAATTAAAGACAACTACTTTCGGTAAATCCTGTTTAAACATTCCTTTAGGATGAGGAAGTCCGCCCCAATTCTGAAGACGACGATTGGAGAGAACTGTCCACTTTGGCTTTGGGCTTATCATCACATTATTAATTAAAATGTTTTCTTCGTCAGCAGTTATAAAATCCTTCACATAATAAATGGTTTCGGGAATCGGAAGCTATTCGTTTAAATTCATAAAATATTATCTTATCTTTGATTTTGATTTCTTAAAAAACAATCACTTAATCATTGATTTTATGGATATTTACCGAATCGGAAACCACTTTATATTTGTCATCCATTTTGAATGAAAAGAAAATTGTGGTTAAATCCTATTTCATTGATATCTTATTCTGAAGAATCGGATTTCAAATAAAACAAATAAAAGGTTAAGATTTTAAATGTTTTTAGTGTTTAAAAGGAGCGCACAATAGGTTTATACATAAACTCGAGTCTCAGACCAGAAAAGTAACTCAAGTTTTAACAAATTATTATTCTTTTAAATGCAATAAAAACTAAATTAAAGATAAATAAATGCTTTAAATTAATTTAAACTAAAAATACTTTTAAAATAAATTTAATTTTTATTAAAAGTATTTAATTTTTGTTATTTTCGACTCAATTATGAGAGACTCGAGTGATAGTGAAATACATAAACAATTTCGTCATCGCTTTTGTGTTGAACCGACTGTTGTCTGCATTTTATTCATTCATTCAGTCATTCAATGATTGAGTCATTCATTGAAATGCATTTATTATTATTTGATTGATTGTCAGTTAATTGTCAATTAATTGTCACCATTTGTTTTCATTAATTATTTGAAGTAAACCAAACATTTTGTTAAAATGAGTGCCATTCAGAGCACAAGACGACAGATGAGAAGCAATGAGACGATTGAAACGAAAGATTTCATCGCCCGTCCCTATCAGGTATTGATTTTGATTTGTAAACAACTCTTTGGATAATATCTAATGATTTGTATAAAATTAGATCGAATTATATGAAGTCTGTAAAAGTCGAAACACAATCGTATGTCTTAACACTGGATGTGGAAAGACATTCATCGCAGTTATGCTAATCAGACATTTGTCGCCAAAATGTTTGTCAGAAAATAAACGGATTTTCTTTTTGGTGCCTTTGGTTCCACTCGTCTCACAACAGTCTAATGTCATCGAAACCCACACAGACCTAAGAGTTGGTCAGTATTGTGGCTCTGCGTTCGACAATTGGACAAAAGACAACTGGAATCAAGAACTCGACAAATATGATGTCTTCGTAATGATTGACGAAATATTTCGACGAATACTATATCAGGGATTCATTAGTTTATCGCAAATATGTCTTCTTGTTATAGATGAGGCGCATCGCGCTGTTGGAGACCATCCATACAGAGAAATCCTTCGCATGTTTGACAGCTGTGCCCTCGAAAATCAGCCCAGAATTTTGGGTCTTTCCGCGAGTCTTATCTCAAACAACGCTTCGCCACAAAGTATTCAAAGTCTTATTCAAAAATTAGAGCAAACGATGAGAAGTGTTTGTGAGACCGCTTCAGATCTCAGAACAATTAACAAATACGCGGCGAAACCCACCGAAGAAGTGATAGAATACGAGTCATTCAATATGAAAGTCTCGGATAACATCAAAATTCTTAAACTCATTTCAGATAATTTGTTGACATTTCTGGAAGACGTTGACTTCGATTCACTTCAGATACAGAAGAATACAATTAATATCAAAAGTTTGTGCAAATCTATTAAAGACACCCTTTTTATCCTGACATCAATGGGCGTCTGGTGCGCCAAACAGGTCTGTCGGCTCTATATTAGAGAATTGAGTGATACCATAGAGATGTTGAGCTCAAGTAAATCGCATTACACGGCATTCCTGTCCGCAGTTCTCACAGCACTTAATGTAATTGAAGTTCAATTGAGTGCTCTCTTAAAAGGTTTGTCCCCTCGTCAGCGTCTGTTAGACTATACGTCACCCAAACTCTTGTATTTATCAAAACTCCTGAAATCGTATAACACATCAGAAAGTGTTTCCACTTCTAACCCATTGTGTGGAATCATTTTTGTTGAGCGCCGATCAGTGGCCAGAATTCTGTGCCTTTGGTTACAAGAATTGGCAAAACTAGAAGTCAACGAATTCTCTCATTTGAAAGCTGATTACGTGTTGGGTCACGGAGGAGGAGGCGGCACAAGTAGTCTTTCTTTAATGAGTAGTAGAAAACAAGAAGAATCGCTTAAGAAGTTTCGCTCTCATGAGTGCAATGTTTTAGTGGCCACATCTGTATTGGAAGAAGGTCTTGATGTGCCAAGGTGCAATCATGTCATTAGGTATGATCCGCCCAAGACTTTCCGTGAATATATACAAAGCAAAGGCAGAGCTCGCGCTGAAAAAGGGAAATACATTCTCTTCATCGAAAAGAATGAATTTTATGCGAAAACGACAGAAAATTTAGCAAAATTTCGCGAAACGGAAGCAATTCTTAACGAAAGCTGTCACCAGAGGACAACTCCAACCGAAGCAGAAATCGAACAGAGTTTTGACGACCAAATGGTTGCCCCCTATGTGGCCAACGATAGTGAGAGCAGTGGTCGCGTAAATCTGAACAGTGCTATCGCTATTATAAATAGATATTGTCTTAAACTTCCCTCCGATTCGTTCACTAAACTTACGCCTCATTTTACAATTGAAGAACAAACTGATGGTCGATATGTCTGTAGATTAAGACTTCCAATAAACTCTCAGATCCGTCAGGAGATCGTCAGTAATTCAATGCCAACAAAACTAATCGCCAAAAAAGCTGCGGCTCTGAAGGCCTGCGAAGTATTACACAAAAAGAAAGAACTCGATGACAACTTTCTTCCCGTTGGAAAGGAGGCCATGGATTTCATTAAAGAACTCGGACTCGAACCGCCCGACGATGAAATTGAAAGAGTGGAAAGAGGTCCGCGACCGGGAACTACTAAAAGAAGACAATATTACACAAAATTAGTGGCAGAAGTGCTCAATAAAAATCCGATCGAATCGAATACCAATTGTTTTCTCTATGAGTTTGCGATGAAATTAAGTAAACCCATACCCGAAGAACAGAACACTAGAGGCAGAAAAATTACAGATCCGGCGGACACTACAAAAAACTTTGGTATTCTCACCCCTCAAAAAGTTCCTCCAATTTGTGATTTCCCTGTTTTCACGCGATCGGGAGAAGTGACCGTTAAATTAGAGTCTGTTCGCGAAGACATTGTTCTGACAAAAGAACAAATAGAAGAGCTCTCAGTGTTTCATAAATTCACATTTTCTGAAGTTCTTCGTCTAATCAAATATCCGCTTCAATTTGATCCACAAAAAGCTAATTCCAAACATTTTGTGGTTCCAATTGAATGTTCAGAATCTGGTCGTAAAGACATTGATTGGGATTTTGTGAAACGCATTAAACAACACAAAGAATCGCCTCCAGACTCGTCTTCACCTGAAGAGCGCAAGAATTTTGAATTTGATGCCAACCTTTACAACGACGCCGTTGTTATTCCCTGGTATCGCAAAGACAAACCTCAGTTCTTCTTCTATGTCGCAGAAATTTGCCATAATTTAAGTCCGAAGAGTCCTTTCCCTGACGAGGGCTACGAAACGTTTGAAAAATATTATTCCGGAAAATATGAGATCGAAATAATGAATAGCAATCAACCACTTCTGGATGTGGATCATACCTCTGCCCGACTCAACCTTCTGACCCCTCGATATGTCAATAGAAGAGGTATATCCCTTCCCGCGAGTACTGCAAAGACAAAGAAAGAAAAGCGCGAAAATCTTCAACAAAAACAGATATTAATTCCGGAACTCTGTAACGTTCACCCCTTTCCCGCTTCCTTCTGGAGGAAAGCCGTTTGTCTGCCGTGTCTTCTCTTTAGAATAAATTCTTTATTAGTTGCGGAACAGTTGAGATGCAAAGTCGCCAAAGAAAGTAGTGTTGGAATCATTCAGTTAAGGGATGACATGTCGTGGCCTCCGTTGGACTTCGGTTGGATTGTATCTCAAGAGGAGGACACTAATGAAGAAATAAGTCAAAACCAATTGGTTTGCTCTAAACCACCGCAAGAGCCGGTTCAGGAAGAATGGGATTTCGAAGACGAGGCCACAGATATTGTGCCCGAAGAAAATGTTGAGAATAGCGCAGAGACTGGTGAACAGGAATTGGTTATCGACACTTTCGATCCGTCCCATTATGTCATAACTGATGCCTTGGATGACGAGGATTTCGAATATGACTTTTTCGACGAAGAAATGAATTTTGAAATTCCTATTAATATAATCGGAGGACCGAATGGTTTTAGTTCGACGACTATTCCCCGCAATTGGGGTTTCAATCCTTTGAATACCCAAAATGGGGTACAGATCAGGGAAATCACCGAAAATGATGATTTAGCAGAAGATGACCGTTTGGTTAGAGTCGGTTCTCCGAGTCTTTTCAATATTTCTGTTCCGACTGTCAATGAGGGGCGAGAGTGGGATATTGCAGAAGCGACGACAGTTTTTCCTATCGGTTCATCCGTTCCTCAGTTGGAATTTATTCAAAGTACGACTGATCTAAACATTGAGGGTTTGACCAGAGATTTGGCTAACTTTCCCGTTGAAGAATTCGATAGTTTTGACGGTTCCACAGATATGGAAGACATTTACAGCGATGAAGAGGATGGCGACGAAGAGATTTATTCTTCTAACGTCTGCAAAAGCAGTGGTATCTCTAATAACAAAAGTCGAAACAAAATCGCAGATATTTTGAAATACGAACTCTTCGTCGATTCAAACAATAATTGCAATCAAAGGAAAGATCCGAACGAAAAAACAATCGAAAAGCTCTACAAAAGTATCAAAAGAATAAAAGTGGAACAAAATGATGAGAATGTTATCGAAATAACTCAGAACACAAACTCTAATTGTGTCGATAGTCATCCAAATGAAGACACAAACGAAAATCATTCAGAGCTGCTCAGACTATTTGGTCCATATTTGAGAGACGAAGACGATGTCTGCAATCAATTCAGTGACTTATCAGATGACGAGGCAGAAGACAACTCCGAACCTCAAATTGAATCCCTTTGCGATCAAATAAATCCAAACATAGAGTTCAGTGAAGATGTGAAGACTGAAGACTCTGTCGGGTAAGAGCTCTAAAACATCTGAAATTCAAGACTTGAAGTAATTGTATGACTAAAAGAAGAATATATTCAATGCTATGATTTATTCTCACATTCTTTTTGTGATATCACTTTTTATTCTCAAATTCTTGCCTTTAAATTCAGTTTAATTTAGTGGACATAAGTTAACCCTATTTTTCTCTAAATCCCCAGATTTGGCGATTTATTGCCGGAAAGGGATATAAATGAGATCTCTGGCAAACCTTTTATTGAAAACTTTGATCCATTAAAGTCTGATGTGGACAAAGAGGGTCCGAGTCCTGCAATGGTTTTACAGGCGCTGACTATGTCTAATGCAAGCGATGGTATTAATCTGGAAAGATTGGAGACCGTCGGTGACTCCTTTTTGAAGTAATATTAATTAACTTTTCGTTTGTTTAACTTTTTTTTAATGAGAATATATATATTCAGATACGCAGTGACCGCCTTCTTGTATTGTGTCTGTCCCGGTATTCACGAGGGAAGGTTATCATACCTTCGGAGTCGTCAGATAAGTAATATGAATTTGTATCGATTGGGCAAAAAGATAGGGGTCGGGGAGTTCATGAGCGCCACTAAATTCGAACCAAACGATAACTGGTGTCCGCCCTGTTATGCGGTACTCTTTTTTTTATATTAAAACTCACTCAATATCTAAAGACTGTTCTCTCAGATCCCGGAAGGACTGGAAAAAGCATTGATTGAGTCTAACGGTGACAATGAGTCGACAGTGTATGACATCGGAAGATTTGAAGACTTGAATAGTTTAAATGCGGAACAAATTATGAATCAAATTAAAGATCTTTCCATTGAATCAAAGAATAGCGAGAACAGCAAAAAGAGAGCTCAGCCCTCAAGTGGTCTCACTATTCCTTACAATCTTTTAACTCAACACTCGATTCCCGATAAAAGTATCGCCGATTGTGTCGAAGCATTAATCGGTGCTTATCTTATCTCAAGTGGTCCTCGAGGGGCACTCCTTTTCATGAAATGGCTCGGACTTAAAGTTATGCCCAATCATGACGTCAACAACGATGACACGGATGACCTTATCTGGCACTGGTTGCCAACCCCTAAATCTCCACTTTTGCTGCCCTATGAAGACATTTCTGGGGAAAACCATAATCTGAATAAAGCCAAAACCGATTTGAATATCCTCTATGAAGGACACAATCTAAAGGAATTCGAGGATAAAATCGGTTATGTATTCAAAGATAAGGCATATTTGGTTCAGGCCTTCACTCATAACTCGTTTTATGAGAATCAAGTGACTGACTGTTACCAGAGGTTGGAATTCTTGGGCGACGCAGTACTCGATTATCTCATTACTAGATATTTATATGAAGATCCGGCGGCTCACTCTCCCGGCACTTTAACTGACTTGCGCTCAGCACTTGTCAATAATACATTCTTTGCGTCCCTTTCAGTCAAATACAAGTTTTATACGCAATTGAAGTTCATTTCATTTGAGTTATTCCGAGTGGTTATGGCTTTCGTCAACAAATTTAAGCAAAACAGGGGTCCGACCAATGATTTGAATCTTTTTATAGTTGAAGGCGAGTCTGAAAATCCTGAAGATATCGAAGTTCCCAAAGCATTGGGTGATATATTTGAATCGGTTGCCGGCGCTATATTCCTGGACAGCGGTATGTCTTTGGACGCCGTTTGGAAGGTTTACTATAAAATGATGAAACCAGAAATCGGTTCGTTATTTGCCATTCATTTGATTCGAAATTATTTTAATATTTATTTGAAATCAATTGAAAACAGAATACTTCAGTTCACACGTCCCAAAGTCACCGATTAGGGAACTGTTGGAAATGGAGCCACAAAACGCCAAATTCGGAAAACCGGAACTAATCTCTGGTCGCAAAATACGTGTTTGTGTTGAAGTATTTGATTTCGGAAAGTTTGTTGGCATCGGACGCAACAAACGAATCGCCAAATGCACGGCCGCTAAGCGGGCATTACGTGCCTTAAAGTCGAGACAAAGACAATAATCTATTGTTTTTTGCTTTACTCTTATCTGTGATTCAGTTTTTTTCAAATAATTTAAGCATTGATTCCATAAAAGTCTCTCTCTTTTGAATATTTATTCAAAAACTAACGAAAGATTCGTTGAAAAACCTCTGATTAGAGACAATTAATTAATTAATTAATTAAAGCTTTTCTTTATTTTTCGAAAAGTAGTGAATAATAGTTTAATTCAAAACTATTTTCCCATTATTTGAGTCAATAAATAAAAAACATAAGATTTTTAATTTAGTTTTCTATGAGTTTTCAATAATATTTTGATTTATAAGTCACTCAACACTAAGACTCTCACAGTCTAAGAGTTTTTCTAATTCAATACCTGTCCCCAACTCTACACTAATTCCTGTTTTCTAATTTCAAATTAAAATTAATACAAAACGCAATTAATTAGAAATTCTTCACAAAATATGCGATTAATTAAAAGATAAACAAAACTATTATTAAAAATATTAATATTTTAAGAAAAGGTCTGAAATTGAAATTTCTTTGATTCCATTAATTGAATGAAAAAAATAAAAAAATTTGTAAACTTTTACTAAAAAAATAAATTGTTTTAAAATAAAAATGTTTTTGATTTTCAAAGCATTTATTTTATTTTATTTAAAATCTATTTACATATAATTTAAGGATAAGCAGAGGTATTGCTCTCGAATCAGATTGAATTGAGGGCACAATTCAGTTGTCTTTTCTATTAGAAAATGAAGAATACTTTTTGCGAGAATTTGGGTTATAATTCCTTCCCTGATATCGGTTTTGAGAATATGTGCTATGATTTCGGTTAGACTGTGAATATTCGTCCCGTTTTGTATAGGTTTGAGGTTTGGACTCTCTGTTACGGAAATGAGTTGCTGAGGACTCCCTGTAATAACTTCTCTGAGAATTTGTCGGAGAATTTCGCGCAGAACTCGGATTTTGTCTGAAAACCAACTGATTCTCGGATTCCTATAAAAACATTTAATAATTAATTATATTTTTATAAGAATTGGAAAAACAATACGTTATCGGAATAGTCGTCACTCGATTGGGAACACATTGAGGAAGAGTTGTCTTCGGAGTTGTCGTCGGAATCATTCATTGAATGACTCGAAGCGATTGAGTTTTTCTTAGGAATTGCAGAAATCGGAAACTTTTTGTTAATCTCTTGTCTATAATCTACGACTTCATCCGTCACTCGAATAATTCGGCCCAAAATACTCTGCGACTGATCCACAGTTGAGTGGAGGGCTCCCACCGCCTGATGCAGGATATCGTACGCATATTCAAAGGCCTGTTTAACCATAATAGCCCCATAAGAGCTCTTCCCGATATCATTCGAAGGATTCAGAGGGTCTTCAATACATAGGATGGAAGGCCTATAACTCGGATCCATTTGCTTCTGTATTTCACTTTTGGCGACATAAGAACCGCCATCTTTTATGCGAATACCGACCCTATAGTAATTGAAATAACGTCCGTACAGTTCGAAGAATTCCAGCAAAAGAACCCCTAAATTGGCGTTTGAGTCCTGAGCGTCGATTCGGGGGTGAAGTTGAATGAATGATATAACCATAAGAATCAACGAATAAGAACTGATGCCTCCCGTAAACACTTCCTTCAAATCTCTTTGGAGGAGAAATTGTTTCAGAACTAAGACTAGTTTTGGCAGATTTGGGAACTGCTTCTTAAAGTGCTGTTCAATTAATTAATGAAAAAAATTAATTAATTTCAAAACAAAACAAAAATATATATAAAATAATGAAATACTTTAATGAGTTTTGCGCTCCGAATGCCGTTACAGGTATTGAAACTGATGTCAACCCTAACATTGGTTAAGAGGTCCGTCAGTTTGATTATAGGAACCGACGCCTTATCCAACACTTTAATAGTGGATTCGTCGACAATTCCCGATTCCAAGAGTTTCTTTTCGAGAGTAAACAAAGGAATGGATTCCCACTTTCCGACGACAACCATATCTATATCACTGGTCGGTAGGTATAGACCCGTTCGAAATGAGCCAAAGTAGTCAACCTTCGCCTGAGGCCAGACATCTGTTACTACTTTAGTGATACGTTTGACGACATCCGCTCTCATGAAGTGTTCTTCAGGTTTTGGTTTCATATAATTATAGAAATCTTCGATCTCTTGATGCAAACCAATGATTCCTCGATCGTAGTGCTGCCGAAGACACCTCCAGGGAGTGCCGTTATATTTGGACACTAAGTGTTGATTATCATTAAGATTGTAAGTCGAGGCCGGGTTTTCTCGACGAAACCGCTTATTCTGAGTCCCGTTTGTGACCGCTGTTTGGTTTGGATTACTAACAGTTTGACTCACTTTTCCGTTATTTGAGTTTGGATTGGATTTCATAGAATTGATCCCTTCATTGGCCTCATCGGCAAAAGCAATATAATCGGGTTGTCGTTCGGCGTTAGGGTTTGCCTCATGCCATATATGCTGCCACTGTTCCAAAGCCGGTCCCTTATGTTCCTCCTGAAACCAACCGATATTTGGATCCATCATTTTGACCACCAATTAGTTTAAAGCGAATCCAATTATTATCCGATTATTTAATTACAATTAAAATTTGATTCAATCCTCAAATCGACGACAAATTAAAAGCGATATAAAAAGGCATAAATTTTGGTTCAAAAGCTTTGAATTCAATTAAAAAAAGATTAAAATTATGGAAAAATGGATGAAATCGACAGTTATTTCAATTATAGATCAAACTATTCATTTAGTTCTCTAATATAGTTGACTAAATGCAAACAAAACATTCAAATTAATTTAATTTTGTATACAATTTGATAAAAAGTGTGAAATATATTGTATTTTAATGACTTATTTGGGCTAAAAGTCACTTATTTTAGGCTAAAATTAATTCCTGTCTTAACTTCCATTGATTTTCACATTTTATTGGAAAAACATTTTCATTGAAATCAATTCAAATAGTGTTTAGTGTTTGACGTAATCTATTGAATGCAATGATTTTCAATTCACTTCAATGCCTTCAATGCCATCAAAAGCAGTGAATTACGTTTCAAAAGTATTTCTCTATTCGTTTCACAATTTATTTTCTCTTTCAATGAATTCAACATTTGATTCATCAATTGATGCCATCTATTGACTGATTAAACACTTTTGTCTAAAATTAATTCAATGATCAGTAGTTATACGGATCAAAGATTTTGCTGAATCTGGAATACTTACAACAAATTAAAGAATCCCTTCTTTCCATTAATCGATTAAAACAATTCTTATGTTTTGTTTTTCTTTGAATAAAAGAAATGCAAACAAAACAAGAAATAACTAAATTATGTTTGAAGTGATATCAGAAGATCCAAAAGAAGTCACAATTAGTATCACATAAACGGATAAATCAAATGATAGAACAAAAAGATTGTAATAAAGAGTTTTATTCAATATTTTCTTCGAACAATCAAAATGTGTTTAAGCAGTGGGAGCGCCACTACTCTGGAGTTGACCCAATTCTTTTTGTTTAGCCCTCTCCAGTTTAGTGATCTTCGCTCTGGACTTAGCGCCCAGAATACCTCCACCCCATTGACGACGGATCTCATCGAAGCGATCATTAAAGTTGGTTCGAACCACTTCTACCAGTTTTGTTAGACTCACTTTGTCTTCAGGATTGACATTAGTGATGGCCAGAGCGGTGCAATTCTTTCTGCGGGTCACGTGTCCCAAACGAGACCGACCGCCGCGAACCACGCAATAAGGAATTCCCATTTTTCTGCAGAGAGACGGTAAATGAAGAACTAATTCAATTGGTTCCACATCTGCGGCGATGGCAACCATTTGAGCCTTCTTTTGCTCGACAAGAGTTGTCACAGTATTGACACCTGATTTAAAATTAAGAAATCTTTGAGTTAATTATAATTCTAAGCATTAAATCATTGTATTTCTCACCGTATCGGACAACCGGTGGTCTCTTTGATGGCGGAGTCTCTTTACCGGAAGCCTTTACCTCTGCCTGTTTCTTGAGGCGATCTTTCTTCGCTTTTTTGGATTCGGGCCGATATTTGTCCAGAAATTTAAATAATTGCGTCGCTTTAAGGCAAAAATCAAGACATCATTACAAACCAATCATCAAAACATGAGTTATTACCGGTCTGTCTGTCGAGTAATCCATTCCTGAATTGATTAATCGTCGGCGGAATCTTCAGCCGCTCCATAAGAATAGCCTTTTGTCTTTGAACACGTATATATCGCGGCCATCTGAAGAAACGGGTCAAATCACGCTTAGGCTGAATATCACCGCCTTTTCAACAAAGGATTAAAATGTAATTAAAAAAAAGGATTAAAATTTTTAATTAAAAAAAACAAACCGATGGCAAAGTTCTTCGGTTTCTTCTGGATGAGAGGGTCGACCACCTTTTTAGCGTCTTTGGACGACTTGGAGGCGACCATCGGTGGCAGAGGTGCCACTTTGCGAACCTTAACCTTTTTAGTCACCTTAACAGTCATTTTTTAAAACAAAATTAATTAAAGAGTCAATGAGTTAACGGAGAGAATGATAATTGTTTTAAATCTGATTAAAATAAGATGCAATTAAGTGGTAATACCTTCCTCATCTTCTAATATCTTAATTGAATCACTTTTTACAACAACAGATTCAAAGGAAAAGGAAGTTACAAAATACACGTTTTGTTGATTATTCAGAAATAACGTTACATTTACTTTAATTCTAATTATTTTTTCTTTAAAATCATTTGAGATTAATTTAAATATAATCAGA
>JAQIXD010001103.1:0-17563 GCA_034699985.1 Minunthozetes semirufus
AATTATATAAATCACTACTTATTTCATTAATTCAATAATCAATTAAAGTTTAAACCAAAATATAAATCAAATTTATGAACAAACATTATTCTCTAAATTCAAGACTATCCTTTTACATTGAATAAAATAAACTTGCTAATTATTCAATGGAATTCCTTCAACTAACTGTCAATGAATGCAACAGAAAGTGAAATAAAGTTCAAAATTAAGTCTCGAATTTGATTTTAGTAATTTATTTTGAGGACAATTGAAAATTTCCCGACTATTCAAAGACAGATTGGAGGTCTACCCCCATTTAAAACACAGTATATAGAGATGCTGTATTACCCCCTCTTAAAGTTATTGTGAATCATATTCCCATATTTAGTCCTTAAAGTGCATTATCATTGTTTTATATCTTTTTATGAATTTTTGTTTTTAGTTTAACCATCTCAATAACCATAACTAATGCTCAAAATATTAATAATTTATCAAAGTAAAATTAATTAAAGTTTTCTAAACAAAAATAAATTTGAGATAATTTTGGAATTTTTGGATTTTAATGGTTTTTATTTAAAACAGTTTTTATATAAAATCATTTGAAAATCATTTAAAAATAAATAATATATTAATTAATATATGTTTAGAGAATTTAATCTTCATTTTAATGAAAACATTTAATAATTAAATTATAAAAAAATGAAAAAACATTCAAAACATTGAAATAATAATGGATTTAAACTATAGTTAACTCAATCAGTGACTGAATTATAATTCTATTGAATGAAAACAAAATGTAATTAAATAATAAATACAGTCAGACCCGCTTATGTCCAGCTCCGTGTTAACAGAATATAAGTTTTAACTAGATAATTTGCTTCAGAAAAATAGGCCCCCACTATGTAGTAACAGAATCACTTATAACTGAAACCCGCTAATAATCCGACTGAAAATGAGTGCACAACCTACAGAATACCCATCTAAACTTAAACGAAAAAATTTGTGAACTTTTAAAGTGAAATAAGTTTTTTAAAATATAAATTATAAATAAAATGTTGAAGAACTCACAATTGATTTGATTTATAAATAATATAACGAATAATGCAAATAATACTAATTAACTGAAAATCTACAGAAAGATTGCGTAATATATGTATTTTACATATTATTTCAGTTCCCGTTTATAACCAGAGTGGTTACCAGACCCGGATTTAATAGGAAAAATCTGATCGCACCAGAAATTGGGTAAATAACGGGTCTAACTGTATCTTAATCGTCGTCGTCGTCGAAATCAGATTCTTTGACGCGTTGACCCTTTTTTCTCGGCCCGTCTTTATCAGAATCATAGGAATCGGAAAAGGACTGGAAGTTTCCTCTGCCATAACTGACCGCATAATCGCTTTCATTTGGATCTTTATCTTTGGGTTCAGCTCTTCTGAAGAATGCGAAACTTCTATTTATTTTCTTTGGCTTTTTCTTCCCTCCTTTAGTACGTCCACCACTGCGACCACCGCCATTGCGACCACCACCTCCGCTATCCCCATCTCCTCTGTCATTGCGATAAACGGGTGGTTTATTATTATTATTTTGTGGCGGGTTTTTCCTCTTCTTTGGATGAGCACCAAAATCTTCGTCATCGAAATAACTATCGGAACTCATTAGAGGTTTCTTTTGTGGTCTTTTCTTAGTTTTTCTTTTTTTCATTTGATTATTATTGTCTTCTTTGAAGTCATAAAATCCTTTGTCATCGAATCCAAAGTCTTCTTTAGGAGTAAATTCTTCTGAATTGTCTCTTCTGAAAATAGGATTATCCGCATAACTTCTTCTGTCATTTGAGGGCTTTGTTTCCATTCTGTCCACTAAACCTCTTTTGGAAGGATAGGGATATTGAGGCCTAAAATCAAAATCTTCGTCATAATCATCATAAGAGGGAGGGGTAGGCGTTTGATAAATGGGGTTGGGATCTGAATTTAATGCTTTTGATGCTGCGGTAGTGGCTATAGTTAACGGAACTGCTTCACTGCTGGCCCCTTCATCCCCAGGGAAGTGACATTCTTTGGTCATCACAATACTCGTGAATTTGCGAGAATTGTCTGAAATATGTCTTTTCGTTCGTTTCATAACATTATTTGGATTTTGATTGTTTTGGTTCTGAATTCCTTTCATTACAGGAATGGCCTGAACTTCTTTGACGACCTGTTAATTAACAGATAATCCATTGAATAAATTTCATTAAAATTAGAGAACACTTACAGTTCGACAGCCCTTCTGTTTAAGAGATTCAGGATTTAAATCAATGTTTGGTATAACGAAAGGCATCTGTCCTTCTCTGTCGTTACCACTATAGTCATCGTTATCCGGAAAATTGACTTTAACTGGATATCTAAATGATTCCATTTCATCGTCATCTTCATAATCTTCTTGATCTTCAGATGGCGTCTGTTCGTCTTCCTCTTGTTCACCACTTTCATGATGGTCGTGATCATCCTCTCCATGGGGTGAGTGTTCAATATATTCAGGAGGAGGTTCTGTGGGAGTGCTATCAAAAATGGGAATATTTAATTCAGTGGTAATCGGAACAGAGGAAGGTGTTGTTGGGAATGATATTCCGGACGCACTCATGCGCTCCGGTTTATAACGATTGACATCAGAGTCAACATCGATCTCATTCAATGTCTCTCCGGAAGGTATTCTTTGTATGTCATCTATTTGTTCCGGTTTATACATTCGCGAATAATTCAATCTGCGATGGGGGACACCATTTGACGCTAACGCCAATAGTGGTGTTATGTGAAGAATTCTTGAGAGAACCTGTGCCGCCACGTTATGTGCATCGATTTGATTTGAATTTATTGATTTAATGCCATTAGAATTGGTTTTGTTCTCTGAATCTGTTTTTGTGATTATTTGTGGAACTAATTTGGATGCAGTCATCACTGAATCCTTCAAATCAGTGGTTGTTTTTTCAGTCGAGTTGACTAAAGATCTCTGTTTTGATCCATAATCAGTAGTTCTCACTTCTTGGGATTCTTCAAAGACCAATGAAGTTGTTTGAGGTGTCGTCTGATTAGTTCCCAATCGAGAGGACCAGTCTTTATGTGTTTGTAAAACAATTATTTTGGGCAAAGAAATAATGGTTTTATTCTTCTTTTGGTTGCTTTCAGTAATCGATTTGCAGAAAACATTTTGAATTAATACTGAAAACAATATCAGAGATAATAACCATTGTTTTGGACTAAAAGATTCGGTTCTCTAAATCACAAAAAAAGACATAAATTGAAAAAAATCAGTAAATTTGTGGACAAAAATAGAAAGTCATAGAAATGGCAAACAATTTGTGTTTTGTCTAAAAATTTCTTTATTTTAGTTTAATTTTAAGCATTTTTTGATTAGATTTTGATTTTCCGGATAAAAACCTCTGAAATTCTTTTAGAGATCAGTCAGTCGTGAGAATAAAAAAACTTTTGTTGGCCTAAGAAGTATGCCATCGATGGCTGTGCCAACGAGTGAAGTAACGGTTGACAACCTTTGCCCTAAACTGAGCTCAATCTAGTCATCTGTGAATTTCGATGTTTTAATGGATTTATTTATTAATATGTGATTAATATTTTCATTAAATAAGATATTAGTTTTCTTCGACAACAAAATTACCTCTTTTTTATTGATCTCTAAATTGGTTTTAAAAGTATTTATTTGTTTTGCTTTTTGTTTCTATAATTTCTTTATTACCGATAATTTCGATCAATTATTCACTAAATATCACATTTTTCACGAAAGTTTGTGATTTACCCGATAATAATCGTGTCATTAAAATATCTTAATGTACTTGATTTTACACGACCAGCTCTGTTATTTCATAAAATGAACTTCATTATAAATTCACCAAATCGTTAATTAATTATAATTTGAGTAAAACTCTCCTCATTTTATAAATTAATTAAGAAACTGTAGGTATTTGTTGTATTATACAAAATAATACAAAAACTTCAAAACTTTGATAAAATGATCAAGTTATAAAGATAATTCGGGTAAAAAATTCTTTAATCGGAATAGTTTATTATGAATTGTATCTCATCTTGATAATTTAGTTTCGAAAATATTTTAGAATTGAAAAAAGAAATGCATTTATTTCTATTCACTTACAATAAAGATTATTACAAATATCTGAGTCAGTTAATTGAATTTTCTTATTTCTTAAATAACTTGTATGATTTAAAATAAATGATAATGAGAAAATCTGAATTTCTTTGAAATTCTGAAACTAATATTTCGTTGAATAAACTGTAATTTGTCAAAATGTTGAAAATATGAATTAAAATGAAATATAATGTAAAGAAGAAATTGTTTTAACTTACTTTTGTTGACTTAATTTTGTTTATCATTTTCAGGTAAAGATGAAAATTATCACAGAATTCGGCAAAAATATCCTCATTAGAGAAATCTGTAAAAAGAGTCGAAGCAATTGTTAATCAAATTCAAAGTTCAATACATATTCTCGTATATTAAGCACAGAATAACTGAAAACATGTGTATATTCGTTGAACTAATAGAAGACAATATAAATGTAAGTGTTTTGAAGTTTTGATTTAACGGAGAAGTAAAGAGTGTTTCATCAAATCAATGGTCTGAACAATAATATAGTAAAAGCAGAACCGATTGGTATCATCTGAACAACGATTATAATAAATGTGTTGTTCTCAACACTTTTAAAACGCTTAACCTCTCATGCAGTCAACCGATCCCTTTCCAGACACCATATTAACAATATTTGGGTTTCTTTTACTTCTTTTTGATAATTATTTTTTGTTTTATTCGTAGAAAGAAATTTCTCTTCCGTTTGATTCAAATACAAATAAATCTTTTATTTATCAATAATTGCCGTATATTTGAATAGAGGGACGAATGGAGGGACGACTCCTATGAGAATATTCCCAACTATTAATTGGATTCAATCAAATGAAACGACTAATTGATTGAAATCAAACAAAAAACAACAATAATAATAATTTTCTAATAAAATCAGTCATTTTATTGTCATTTATTCCGATTCCTGTAATCAAACAAATCCACAAAATTTTCTTTTCTTCCGAAACTATAAAAAAGTTTTCTTTTGTTTCCTTCCTTTAAATTATTTTATCAAAGATGACCAAGATCTTGGTAACATCTTAGATTCAATCATTATGAAAGTATTCAGACGAGTCTCACAGTTTCGAGATTCATCGGTACTTTAATTCATCTCATTTTCACTAAAAAGTGATAATAATAAAAGTATTTGAATTGTCGTCGACTTTACTATTAATATGATTCAAAAGAGATTTTATTTAATTCTAATTAATTCAAATCAAATATAATATTATTTTAATATTATTTCAATTGGATATTGTCTAAGATGTGAACTTATGATCCATTTTTATAAAGTTTTCAAAAAAGATTGATATTTGAAATAAGATTTTATGTCAAAAAATGAATAAATTAAAATACAGGAAATGATTGAAAAGCATATTTGAATCACATACAAAACGTTGCAAATTAATTGCTCTTAATTTAATTACAATCTTTAACACTCAATTATAGTTGAAAATTAGCATGACACTTATTCCTACTTATAACAAGAAGTATTGTTCAAAACTTTTAAAATGAATGATTTAAATGATTGTGAAAAACTGTTAATCGATTTGTTGTCAAAGTTTTCAATAATTGATTTAAAGTTTAAGTTTATGCAAATCGAGTGAAAAGTGTGTGAATTATAAGAAAAAATAAATTATTGTTTATTAACTAATTATTGGAATAAATGTATTGATTTTGTTTATAATTTTGTTTAATTGGTCGCACTTTTCGTCTTCTTTGATAATTGGGAACAGTTTTATAGTAACGAACAATGGGTCGCATTCGTTGAACGGGTATTGAATAGTAAGCTGGTGTCGGGGGTCTTCCATTCCTAGTCTTCATTGATGGGTATCGACCTCTCTGTCGGTAATACCCTCTATAAGGGTTGCGTCCGATATACCTTCGGTTGACTAAATTACTTTCTCCTGTTTGAAGTTCAGGCGAACTATTTTCGGACAGAATATAGTGATCGTTGGAATTCTGTGCTCCAAATCCTGGATATGGATAAACAATTTTACGCCAATACAGGTTTGCGTATACGGGCTGTTGTTTTATCTGATTTTCCAGTATAGGAGTGGCCAATGGTTTTGGTGCCATCGAATGCATTTGTTCGGAGGGCAAGAAGTATGGCTCGTTTTTCCTAATGTAAGGCCCTTCTGAAGGTTCCCGATAACTTTGATATTCTTTTGGATAGACTGGTCTAAAATAATTTCGTGGTTCAACATCATAGTCGGGGTTATCCTCTTCGATGTTATTTTCTGAGGCATAATCTTCTTGTAATGGAGTGCTATACTTTTCATCACTTATGTCACTCTTTTCAGAATATTCTGATGAATCGCTCAGACCCTCCGATTTATTATAGCTCTCCGGATATGAATCACAACGAACCCCATCAAAAGTAAACTGAACAATAATAACACACCAACCAAAAAATGTGCAAATTATTGCTCCTTTCTTCTGATTTTTGAAAAAGACATTAAATAATTTGTTGAAATTCTCTCAATTTGTAAATTATTTACTTTAATAAATAAATTCAAAGACTTACCATGATAAAAATTATAGTATTAATTATCCATCACCTCTTTTAACAAAAACACCAAAATATTATTAATATTGTAATAATGATGAGACCACAGAAGAAGACAAATAATAATCTCGAAGACAATTCTTTGTGATATTTTATGGGATAATCGGTGAGAAAATCAGATAAACGCTTCGCTCAGACACTTGTCTTAACTGAAGGACTAAAAGTTGTTCAAATCTTTGCATTTCTTTTATACATTTCTGGTATAATAACTTCAAACAAGAATTGGATTCCATAACAAAGAAGATGACAATAGTTATGCATTAAAACTATGGATTCAGAAATTAACAATAGATGATATCCTGATGAGTCTGTGCCAGTATGTCAAGCGTCACACTTAGGATGACCTCAACTCTCGACGAATAAATTGAAGCGTTTGTCAGAAACCAAAGTCCCATAAAATTAGATGAAATACAATATCTTCTGAATTCAATTTAATATATAAAATAATACTCTGTTTTGAGTCAACACTTCTTTGTCTTTCAATTGTATCCAAAAAATGATTAAAAATTTTGAGAAAAAAATTTAATTATTTTTCAATTTAAACAAATTAGTCTTTAATCTCCTCCTTTATAGTTTAGTTTGTTTTGGACGTACTATTCATCCCTTAAAACACAATAAAAGCCATAAATTAAGAAATTCTTATTTTTTTGTCGGAATAATAGGAGAGATTCAGAACTGGCTCTGAATTTAGAGTTAAATCATTAAATTTTATACAAAAATTGATAAATAGTTTATTAAATGAAATTTTATTCAAATTAAAACATTTTGTTTAATATTTTTATATATATTTGAATAAAAAATATAATTCTCTTTTGGACAGACATTCATTTGATGGTAGAGTTCAACATAAATAAGTCTTCTCTCGTTATCAGTACTCAATTCAATAATGGTTTGTAAGATATCAGTCATTTCGTCATCAAATGATGGATACAATAATTTTGGAGACTTTTGGAGCGTTTGATAAACAGTTTCAACGATTTTGAAGATCTCATCCATTATTAGAGAAAAGTTGGGATCCGTTTGAAAGTTGATAATCGTTTGCTTCAACCAACAGAATAATGCGTTTTCAGTGCAAAACACTTTCGCCCCAATATTTTGACCACAAATACGTTGGAAAGCCTTTAAAATAAAGAGACGATTTTGTTCATCACTTAATCCAGAATCAAATAATGTCATGAGTTCCGAGAAAACGCTTCTCTTCAGACAGAGTTTGACATCTTCTTCAGTTCTCAATCCATCGCAAATCCAAGTGATTACAAAACGCTGAAGACGTTTATGAGTCTCGTTATCAGAAGAGTAGAGGTTTGAGTAGAAATCGGGCAAAACATTAGAATCAATGGTCGGACGACTCGTTAAGAATTTTCTGACATTTTGGTAGAGTTTGTCGTTTGGATGCAATAATACGTCGATTATTCTTATCATTAAAACAGAGATCAAACTCTTTATGCGAATATTGTCTTCAGTGACACCACTTCTGATATAATCAATGATTGCAATCCAGAGGAAGCGGTCGTTCGGATACGAAGCCATTTCCAAATGTCCGTAAAATCGAGTCAAAACACAATACGCCAAACGTCGCATATCTTCGCAAAGACTGGACAGACATCCGATTGCATACGAGAGACAACCGAAAGACACAAATTTATGGCATTTGACTATCGATTGGTTCGATAAGAGCTGATAGAAAAGGGGTAACAAAAAACGAGGATCCGTTATCTCGTGACCATCTTTTACATCAATTACTTGAATCGGACTCAAAGACAAATCGATCGGAAAATTATTTAAAGTATTTTTCAATTGGTTTTCATTAATTGAAGACAAGATTTCCTCCATTTTTGGTTCCTTAAGAAGAGTTTCTTTTTGTTTGCTTTTGACGGAGTAATGAATGGCTCCGTTGACTCCCCATAAAAATGGTTGATATCTATACAGATTTACGCCATTCTTCTCCAGAAATGATAAGAGTTTAAGAAGTTTCTGATCTGTTTTGGTCATCGATAGGTTATAAGCACTTAATATGATTGAAATCATTTCGTTATTTCCTGTTTTAACTAAATTCGTGTCCTTTTCGTAAATCAAACTCAAAATTGAGACCAATTGGTGTTTGAGCTCAGAATTAATGAACTTTTGGTCAATAAGTATGGTATCAAACATGGAATGACCGCATATTATCTCTAAACTGGTCTCAAGTGATGTCTCATTTGCGGGTAATTTGTCGATCAGTTTGTAAACCATTTGCAAAAGCCTTTCGCCAACTCTTTCATCTGATTCTTCATTGAATGACGTCTTCACTGTTTTCCTCAAGAAGTCGGTCCACAAATTATTTTCATTAATTATTGCAATCATTTGTTTGTTTGAAATTTTTGTCTCAATTTTTTGTGAAAACAAATCAATTGAATTGAAATCAAATTCATTATTATTTTCTTTATTAAAACTTTTAATTAAACTCAAGAATTCATTAAATAAATTAATTGATTTATTTTTAACGTTTGTTTCACTCATTTTTCTAATAAAACACTATTAAAAACTATCGATTAAACTAATGATTAAAAATTAATTTTGTTTTGTTTTCAATTTAAAAGTCATATGAAATGCACGTGTTTTCCTTATTTCAGTCATAACAACCAGATGTCACTCTCTTTTGGATAGGAACAGTTCAACAGTTGAACTTGCTAATTCAAAGTTTTTTATTCACTTAAAATTGGATGAATTGAGAAAATTATTAACTAATATTAATATTAAAATATATTAACGCGTTTTTTGATTAAATTTTTTATTTGTGTAACTTCACTAGAAATGGTCTTGATTAAATTATAATAAACAAAATACATATATTTATTGCAAAATCAGGATTATTTTGAATGAGGTTTAAATAATATTTAAATTAAATTAAGGATATCTTATATTGTGTTCAATTAAAACCAAATGAATTGAATGAATGAAATGTTTGTTAAAAGAGTTTCAATAAAATAGAAATGAATTTACAATTAATTAAAGAATTGAATAGTTTTTGACTCAATTTTGTTGATTTGATTTTCACTCTCTTTTCCCAACGAAACGAATAATTGAAAAATATTTTACAAATTAAACAAATTTAAGTAAAAAATATCAAAAACTAATATAAAAACAAAAAATTATTAAATAAAATGTAAATTAATAGTCATTTGAGTTATCTTTGGAGCCATTAATGTGTTGTTTGACAGGAATCCAATCGCCTGATGAATGTCTCGGAGAAAATGGTGAGTTCTCACCGATATATAGAGTGGAACCACTTTTATAGTTATTGTCATACATCGACTCTTCAGTCGTGAAGAACTGATAGTAAGGGTTTGTTGTAGTCGTTTCTTCTGCGATCTGTTCGCGCTCTGTCTGTTCCTGTAACTGATGCTCCTGTAGCTGATGTTCCTGTAATTTCTGAAGGGCTGACATCAACGCGTTTTGTTGAACCTCAGGATTATGAGTCAACTGATGGTTAACTGTAAGGTTTGGCTGTTTGTAGACATGAACGGGAGGTCTTAACCCTTGATATATAATAATTGGCGGCTTATTCTGAACAGAAGCACCGGTAGGTTTGGCTGAAGGCAAGACATAAGTTGGCTGAACGTGTGAACCTGACATTTGAATGTCGTCTTGAATGTTGGCCCACTTTTTCGATGCATTATTTGTTGTATTACGTGTGCTCTCAGCAAAAGCCAAATCTCCGGTCGGACCCATCGATGGTCTTCTCATGCCGTACATCATAAAGGGTGAGATCGGAATTCTGACGGGATATGAGACACTGGGAAGGCCTAAAATCTGTGGCATTAAACTCATCTGTTTCATTGCTGGCACATTAGGATTAGTCGGCGGAACTATAGGGGGATTAAATCGGGCATAATATGGATTTGGAGGGGGAACAGGCATAGGCATTGCCGGTCGCCTATAATTGAATAAATTTCCAAAACTAGAATAAACAGGTCTTATGGCAGAAGCTGTTGGACGCAACTGATTCATTCCAGTGACCCAACCGTTGTGGCGCAGGTGTGGGTTCATTAGCGCCATATTTTCCATTTCGAATGGATTTCCCGGAGAAGAGGCAAAAACCAAGTGTTCGTTTGTTGGGCTGTTCACTATACTGAAGGTCATCGGTCTTCTTGGACGGGAGGGATACCGATTGTATCCAAATAACGATGAAAGCCATCCATTGTCTGTATCCCAATCCAACCAATTGTTTGAATTGTATTTTGAGTACTTTTCGCGAGGCTTTTCTCGATATGACTCAATTGGACGGTCATATTCTCTGTCGTAGTCTTTCTCATAACTGGAATCAGAAACTAATGAGTTTGAGGAATGTGAGGGCAGTGAAGAGGATGAGCCAATTGGTCGAAATTTGCTGTTGTCTTCTGATTGAGAGCCATCAGAAGAACCGTCAGAGTGTTGGGGAGAGTATGTGTCGTCATAGTTCTCATAGTTGTTAGAACTCGAGTAATCGGTGTCCTGTTTGTTGCCCCGAGTTTTTACTCGAAAACCATAACTTTTAGAATTACCCGAACCCAGAGGTGTTCCGCTATACGAATAAAACTGAGTGGAGGGAGGGCTCGACGCAGGACTTGTTGAGACCTCGTGTTTGTTTGAAGACGACATCTGTATATCATAACTATTTGCAGAATTAGGAGATCTAATCGATTGGAATGGCTCTGAAGCGGCTGCCATTTCTGAGAACTCGGGCTCTTTTATGATAATTGGCTGCTGAAAGACATGAATAGGCGGATGACCCGAATAGACGACATGCGGCGCATTTGCCAAAGAGAGCTGACTGTTAAGTGAACTGAAGAGCGAACTATTATTCATATCAATCATATGAGTGGACATCGAATTGAGTCCACCACTGAAATCAGTTGGTCCTCTCTTTTGAGTCTTCATAACAACGGGTTTATCATTAAATAGCTTAAAATTAGACCATTTCAGAGCCCGACCTCCTCTTTGACTACCAGTGTTGGCGGTCTCTCCCGAACGCTTATCAATATTTGAAAGGCTATTATTAGAGACATCAGTGGACAGACTCTGAGATACCATATGAATGGGAGGATTGTCTTTAGATTTATAGATAAGAACTGGAAGCTCCTGATAAGGGAACGGAACGTATTCTATATTTGCATCTTTCAAACTAATATTCTGTTGAATGGACTTTGATTCAGATAAGGGAGTGCCGGTTGGGGTCGGGAATACAACGATCGGTGGCTTTTCGTTCGAATAGACTATAGGTCCGACATATTTGATGTCTTTCTTCTCTTCATTACTTTGTTTTGATTCTTCTGATTTGATTGAACTGATTGTCGAAATCAGAATCAAAAGGAGCAGAATCTGAACAAATCGACAAAAAATAGATTCAAAATCGGATTCATTTATAAAAATAAATTCAATAATTGAGTGATTAAAGAGTAAACAGAACTGAAATGAACTGAAACATATTAATGTGAACACTGGAACAAATACACACTTCAATACTTTGAAGGCTATTCTTCTTTTTTAAAGAAGTGAATCACTTTAAGTGATTATTAAAATCAGTTCAAATGTTTCGAATCGTATATCAGTTCTGAAGAAAAAGCTTTGAATTATATTTTGTTTAAATTTTCTCTAATTATATGAAAATCAAAAATAAATATAAATCACACGAAACCATAATTTGGGTCAAATATCAGGAAAAACATTGTGAACTTGGTTTTTTAATTTCCAAATTCATGATTTTGTGATTTACTGAACTCTTGTTTCTTCTTCAATTATTTTAAAATATTTCTAACTAGTTCAAATTTATTGAGATTACATTAGTTGTGATAAATTCAATGAAATACTTATAATTTGAGCAATTATTCGATTAGCAGTATTCTTGATACTTAAATTGCAAATAAAATCAAACTTATTTTAAAATAAGTTATTTATATGAATGAATGTTTTAAATTAATTTAATAAATTTAATTAAGTAATTGAAAATTACAACAATTTCTTGCAATTATTTCAATTATAGAAGATTTATGAATATTATGCAATAAAATTCGATTTTAAAGCAAAACTTGATGAACATCTTTAACGAATGGCTAAACAAAGTGCTAAACTCTTATCAATTGCTTTAAAATGAAATAACTTTTAGTATAAAATAATTTGGATAAAGTGAGCAATTTTTGTATTAATAAAATTGTACTTACGCTCCTCATGGTCAATTCAATGATTCTTTGTTGGAATTCTGGTATTTCCAATCACTTGAGACTCATTAATAAAATGGATTATTTTGAGAGAACACATGCGATGTGAATGTTGTGAGTCTTCATCGAATGCAATCCAAGAATAATTTTGTGCCGATTTGACCGACTTTCGGCTTTTATACCTGTATTGGAAGGTCAAAGTCAAGCATAAAAGGAGGTAACTCTGCTCTAACTTTGCTCTAACTGTGCTCTAACTCTGTCTAACACTTTGAAAATGTAACGCATTGTTAACAGCCATCAGAGAGAAGACACCAAATGAATGGACTATTCGTTCAAAACTGTAATTTAAATTTCATTCCGTTTATAGATTCCGTTCTTAAACTTATTTTTAAACAAAAATACTATTTTTCCAAAAAACTATTCGGATGACTGACTCAAAGTTATTGGAGTCAGTGTTTAATCAATGACACCCTGTCTTCAAATTAATTGAATTTGTAAACAAAACTTTATTCAAATTCTTACTTCAATTCTTTCATTTTTGATTAAGATTTGCAACATTTAACTTTAAATAATCTTTTTTAATAATCTAGAACCAATTTCAATTAAAATAAAAACATTTCTTAAAAATCAATTGATTTTGAAATAATAAATAAATAGTGGGTTATGTGCACTATTATAATACTATTATTCCATTAAAGTTGTTATTAAAGTTGTTAATAAGTCTACTTTTTAAATAAAGTCCAAATGAATGTGAATGTGATGGTAGAGTTATAATAAGAAAGAAGCAATTTTCTGAATTTTCTATTAGGAATATTCAAAAACTAATATTAGCTTGTTTGTTTATTATTAATTTTTCAATTGAAATATTTTGGTAATATTTAGTTTCGAATGAATGAATTGCTTACCAATTAATTATAGACCAAAATATAAGTTTGATTTTTGTTGAGTTTACTCTTTAGTTGAGTATAGTTTAGTTTTGGTGATTTAAAATTAAATTGGGTTCGTTTGAAAAATAATGACTTCCAGTACTTCTGTTGAATATTTATTCTGAATATTATATAAATTGAAAATAATTTCAGTAAAAACGGCTTTTTTAGTTGAATAAATTGTTGACTAATGTATGATCATTCACATTCTCATTCTCATTCTCAGACTCACAAAAAGCATATGAGTGTTGAATAAATAATTGGTTATCTCAAGGCTTTAATTAATATAAATTATTCTTTTCATTTCTTCGCTGAATATTCAGATATTTTGGTGATTTTGACAATGAAATCCTTATATATCTCAGTATTTAATGACCAACAATTACACCATGGTGGTGGTGGTGGTGGTGGTTGTGGTGGTGGTGATATGAGGGTCAACCAATTGAAAATTGATGTCTATTTTAAAATTGGTAACATTACTAATATTTGATAATTAAATATTTGTTTTTTATTTTTCAATATTTATCGGTATTTAATAACTAATAGTTTATTCACACAAATTATTATTCACTTTAATTGAGTTTTCGATCAAATATTGATTTTTTGTTTGTAAAGGAGTCAAACCTTAAAATTAATGTAAAAAAAGTCACTTATTTGTGATTTATATCTCAAGAAGTCATGACTTTTCTTCAAAATAAAGGTCAGTAACGAAGGGATTAAAAAATTAGAAAATTTTAATTTCAGAGTCATTTTAGAGTCACTCAGATTTGAAGTTCAAAATAAACGCTGATTTTTAATGCAATAAATGTTTAACGAATCGCAAGAATTGAATTAAACAAATGATTAAACATTTATTAAATGTAAGCAAACGGTAAAGAATTGGAAAAAAAACTATAACTAATTAACGATTAATTTTAATTAACTAATCAATCAATTTGATCGATAATTAGATTGTAATGGACTCTAAGGGTAATTAAATGACATAACACGATGTGATACTCCATAAAAATGTACTTCAATTTTGATTTGTGGTTTTAATGCCATATAAACCTCACATAGAGAATCGATAATCTTATGTTAGCATAATGTTATCATGAACATTCTACTCATTCTGGTCATTATATACATGATTTTTATGTGCAATTTAAGAGCGTTTCGTTAACATTGAAATAAATGAGAGAAAAATTTGGGTTATTTTGAAAAATAAGAGAAATATTTTCGCTGATTATTGGGTTTAAAATTGGTCTTAATTTAGAGTAATTCATGACATTGTCTCTCAATATAACATAGTTTTTGATGTATTATCTCTTCTCTCATATAATCTCAATAATTGTTTTTATACGATATATGCGTTACATATAAGAAGAGCGATATATAGGTAATCCTATTTTCACACAACCACTCATTCATATTAGCAAAAACATAATTTATCTGTAATTGGAGTTTGAAATGCAGAAGAATGTGAAAAAGTTAGCAATTCCTGAGAGGGTCGACCACAAAACGTATGGTTGGATCTATTCTTAACCATTGTTTGCGAAAACTTTAAAGTTTTTATGTTTTGAATGACTTTTAATAATATTCACGATTTAGTTGAGACCTAAAGAGTGGCGGCGAAGAGAATCGTCACCGAAATCAATGACTTCATGCATATCGAGTGATAGACTACTCTATGAACTACTCTATGATAGACTACTTTTTGTATTATATATTAGACATTCTGTTCATCTGTTGGTAACACTCTATAAAAGAGATGACTCTTCTGACGGAAGATTACTCGAGTTATACAGTTATACAACACTAATCACGCGAATCGAGTAATCGATGTTATTCTCACAAATTACTCGAAATCTTACCTTTTTTTGTCTCTCTTTAGAAATATTTTTCGACTCATATATAATACGACAATATACCGGGTGATGCAAAAAGAAACGCCGAAATATTGCGGGGTTTATGATGCCCTGCCCTCACCAGTCGGGCAAGCACATTTCAAAAAATGACCAAAGTTTAATTTTTATTTGTTTATTTGAAAGAGAACATCAAGAGAAGTCCAGCGCACTATTACACATGATTGTGTCATTTTTAGTTTCCGAGTTAATTAGATTCAAACTTTTAATTAAATAAAATGAAACTTATAAATTTTGAAAATTGAAATATCGATTCTCACTAAATCCACCATGCTGAATCCATTGGTAATAAGAGAAATGATTAGTTTCAATTAAATGTTTGAATCGAATTAACTTGCAAACTAAAAATGACACAATCATGTGTAATAGTGCGCTGGACTTCTCTTGATGTTCTCTTTCAAATAAGCAAATAAAAATTAAACTTCGGTCATTTTTTGAAATGTGCTTGCCCGACTGGTGTGGACAGGGCATCATAAACCCCGCAATATTTTGGCGTTTCTTTTTGCATCACCCGAGATATATAACAGTATAGAAAAGTCAAACTCAAACAACTATTTTAATTATTTGACATATTTTTCGTCAATTATTTAATTTCAAGTTTTTGTCTGTCGTTTAAACAAAAGAAAACTTTTAATTGATTTCTCGCAAAACACCAAACATTTTGATTAATACCTATTTTTAGATGAATTCTTCGATAATTATCTCAAATCAAATTCATTTCAATAGTTTATTGAATTAAACATATTTTGTATGCAATGCACGGATGGGTGCGATGTTTGACACACGCCTTACCTGTCAGACCATAAGTTTATTCTTGACATTAGAATAATATTAAAGAAAACATTTGATCGGAAAAAATTGATTTCAAAGTGAAGATTGAATTGTCTTTCAAAGTGTTTAATAGTGTTAACAGTGTTCGGGTCCACAGAATCAGTTCGAGTGAATCAATGGATAACTCAATCACTTGTTTTAGTTCACAAACGGCTTATTGTTTGCAAACCTATTAAATGTTGCGCTTAATTGTGATTCCGGAATATATAAGACTATACTATAGTTTATACTCTAATGTCTCTATTGTTTGCTTCGATTAATGGAGAAAAAGAGTAATTCTTCGCTCAATTGTCTGAAAACAATTCACAACTCATTTAATTGCTTTCAAAGTCTGACAATAAAAGAGTCAAAAGTTTTCGGAAAAGTTTTCAAAATTTATTAATTTTTAGTAAATTATAATACATTTATACAAATCTATAATAAATATAATAATATAACAGATAAATGGCACAAACTTAACAAAGTTGTAAATAGTCACTAAACATGATCATTGATCAGTCATTAATAATTACTTTCTATTTAAACATAATTCGAAATAAAAGAAAATAATCAAAAGTATTGACAAAAAATGTTTAATTAATAATTGATTTCAAATTAAATTTCGATTATTATCTCGAAATTGAAATCAAAGACAAATAATTGCAATAAATTCGGGTCTAATGGGCTTAAGAGTAAAAATAAAACATATAAAACACGACCACTCGTTCCTTATTTGGTAATTACCTCGATATTAATTCAGGCATTCCTGAGCTTTGAAAACGAGAAACACATTTGAATGAATCAAAACTCAAATAATGGGAATATTTTGTAACAATTTTTATGAAAATCTTTTTTCTTGTCTTTAAATCTCAGAAATGAAATCAATTGATAGGAAAGTCACAAAAGTCATCGAACTTTCAAAGAAATTGATTGAAATCATATAAAAAATTAATAAAGAGCTGAGAATTGCGTTCAATTGATTGCAAAGCGTTTTATCGTTTTATCGAAATTCATAGCATTTCTAAAGTTTTTGTATGAATTTGTTGTAAATATTCTGAGAATTAAAAAAATACA
>JAQIXD010001104.1:0-17552 GCA_034699985.1 Minunthozetes semirufus
CGAACCGAACCTAAACCGACAATTTTGACCAATTTTTTAACCGAACCGAACCGAACCGAACCGTTCTTCACCTCTAATCTGAACTAATGTCTGACTTATGATTTGAGTCTCAAAATATCTTCAAATAATTGAGACATAAGTTTTCATTTCCCGATTAAATAAAAAACAAAAGAAATAAAATTTCGATTAATATTTGGCTTCAATTCATTCATTGAGGAAACAATAGAGTAATAAAAGTCATTATAAAACTAAATGTTAAGAAAAAAAGTAAAATAAAGTTTTGAAGTAATTTTCTATTCAATCAAAATTCATTTGCTGTCAAAACTAGTAATCAGAAATTCATTGATTCATTCAATTGATTTGATTAATGAATTGATGAGAAAATTATTAAAATATTGAGAGAAAAAAATCTATAAATCTATAAAATATCGAGTTTTTCCGTAAAAATTATAATAAAAACTAAGAAAATCGACAAAATTATTGTTCCCTTCAATAAAACACTGAATAATTAATATTAATTATTTTGATGTAACAAAATGAGGTGATGTCATACTTGGCGGTAGTTTCGATTTGAGCATATCCATAGCCACGATATTGATAATCATGACCCAAACGGGCACATCCAGGACATCATTTGCATCTTTTACGAATGCGATTATACTAATGCACTGGTCCTCCAATTTTCTTCGATCCGGATAAGCGTTTTTGAGTTCGCGGTAAACGTTTTGCTGGAATTTCTTCATATCAAACAATTTCACCGATTTTTGCATTTCGAGTAAACCATTGGCTTTTATTATCTCATTTGAGACACTATTCTGTGAGTCAGAGTCGCTCTGCCATCCTTTGACATAGACATTGGCTTTGCTGCATCTTTTGATGAGCACATTACCATCCTGGTCCATTTTCACTTTGACTCCTAACCCAATGTTGCGTTTAATGTCTTCAGTCTTGGGGTCTCGCATAGGATTGTCGAAACCGTTTAGACCAATACGATAGCCATCGAAGCCGTTATCGCAACCATTGATTGTCAAAATGGGTGCTCTGGCGTAGGCTTTGGCCACTCGACGGTTCCGTTCCATACAAATAACTTTCGCCCAAATTTCGTCATCGATTTGGTCCCATTTGAGCAGAACTTCTTGGATGTGATTCTACACAAAAATTAATTAAAATTTTGATTAAATATCGATTGAATTGAATTCAAAATAAAAATAAATAAAATTACAGTTATTTTGAGACTAAAACTATTGAACCAAAAATTATTTGACAAAAAATATGTTTAGTTTTTAACCCAAAAATGTTTAGATTTCACTCTTTCTTACGAAATGACAGTAAAATTGATTAATATTTAAATAATATTTATAAATCAGATTTACAAGAATAAACACAAATGTCCGCATTTATTATTAAAAGAGAGATCTGGATAGATTGTGCCTGATATCAGTTGAAGTATTCAGGTTAAGACGAATGACATTTTTTTCTAATGATATATAAGCGGAAAAGTGAAGAAAAAATTTTTAAAAGTGAAGTAATTAACAGAAAAGTTAATCTTAAATGAATTTAATGCCATTTTTCACACAAACTCCTAATCGATGGATCAGAATTGGGACAGTTATGCCTCGGATTTTTGGAGTATCATGATAAAATCTCAAAATATTGGGCAAAATTGTTATCACTCGCTTTTTCCTCGTTTATTTATTTATTATTTTTTGTTTGATACTTTATTCAGAATTTCGAAATGGTATTCGAGTATTGATAATAATTGATTATAATTTGGTAATTTTATAATAAAACTCATATTAATCATTGTGGGGGTGGGAATCATATGACTGGACTTTCCATATTTAAGTATTTGAAAAATGAAAGTTTTATTCAATTAATTTGAGGAACGAAACCAAATTGAATTAATTAAGATTTCAATTAATTTATTGTTAAGATAATAATGGAGGCAATGTTAAGGTCAGTTTCTAATCAATCGCTTGTAATTCATATTCAAAATTAATTCCAATGTATTAATGGTTAGTCCCTTGAAATTATCCAAATCCTTGTGCCATATATTTTTGTTTTTCACTTCGCGCACACTTTTATCCCTTCAGTTAAAGACACCATAATATCATTCCTTATACACTCCAACAATCTATCAAATGATCCGGAGTTAACTTATTAGCGACTCAAAGACTTTTATTAACTTTTAATTATATTCTAATATAAAAATATTTATCGCATGAATTGATCGTTAAATTCAAAGTGAATTTCAATGTTTCGTCAATTAATTAATTTCACTCATAATTCGTATTTTCTATGATTTTATGTTTGACTTCAATCTAATTATCATAACTGATAGGTATTAAACTCAAGTCATTGTCTCAGAGCATAGCTTTTAGTAGAATTCGAGATCAAGTTTAGTGACTTTCAATGATATAAACAAAAGTTTTGAAATAACTTTTAGACAAAATTTGATTAAAAAACGATTCCTTCAAAAACTATTTCGACATAAATAGAGAATAAGAAAAAGTTTTGAAAATATATTTGGAATAACTTTAGGGTATATTTAAAAGAGTTTTTTTCTTCAATTAAATTGTTTGAAATACATTTGAAGAGAAAATGGTTTAGTATTTAAACTATTTTCAAAGCAAAAGGTTTAGAGTTGGCCGAAGGCGTCTTAAAAAACTCCACCCTTAAGTTCTCGCACTTATGTTTAGATACCTGTCCTTCCAATGCCTTTAGAAGAAAAATTTTAATTCACTTTCGATTTGTATAATAAATTTTATTGTTTTGGTTTCAAATACGACTTATACTTCTTTTACCGCATAACCCATAGTATGGAAAACTTTTATTTTGTTTATTTGTTTCATATTCTCTTCCAATCAATGGATAAAATATAATTTTAAGGGATTGGCTATCATTTTGAGTGATATTTTGACATCAAATTTCCCAAAAGCCATGAATTATGTAAAAACAATTTCAAAATTTCTTTTGCAGTCATTCTTATGATAACTGCTTTACTCTTTCAAAGTTTGAGCATTTGTTTTAATGATACGATTGACTGATCTCTGAATTACAATATTTTTCTTAAAGAATAGCAAAAATAACTGTTATTACAGTGCAGTGAAAAGCAATGAAAAGTTTTTATAATATTTGATTTTATGATTGCTTTTCATTTAAATATGATATTCATTGAGTAAATACCTTATGAACGCCTTATAAGTATATTTTCACGCAATAGACTATAAATTATTCATTCGTTTCACTGTTTGTCCCATTTTTGACAAAATTGCTTAAATGGATAGAAAGTGATTAAATGTTTTCACCTTTTCATTAGGTGTTCGGTAGTTATGTATTAATAAATATTTAACTGTCTGTTTGTATGTTAATTAATCAAAAAATGTTTTCCCAGGATAAAAAGTTCAAAATCTTAACTTCGGGTTAAATTATCTAAAATAAATATTTTGATTTTTAATCGGATTCGGAAACAGATTGCAAAACAGTTTGAAAGTTTGAATACTTTTGAAAATTGGTCATTTAATAAGATTTAATTTAATCGATTAAATATATTTTTGGCATCACTTCGATGGAAATGTTATTAAAATAATATTTATTTGAGAGAAAATACGTGTGAAATGTATGTGAAATGTGTGCTCTTCTTCTTATTTTATTAATAATATTGTGACCCATTTATATGTTTTAATATTTGATGTATTCATAAAACACTTTAGGATTAAATCAAATGTCTTGAAGTGAATCGTGTCGTCTCTGCTTAGGTTAGGCTTTGATATGAGATTATTATAATTATTACTGAATTATTTATTATATGATACCTGTCCTCAAAGGGCTCGGAGTCAGGAATATTTGCTTTTTAAATACAAAAAGAAAGATATTTGAAGTCGTATTTGAAGTCATAAACAGAAAATTGTTTTAAAATAAATAAAAATATCGTGATTTGAATTTAAACAAAAATGTTGCATGCTATTTTGAGGTTGTCCTCATGACTTCTTATCGGGATTTTGTAATTATTATTATTGTATTATTTGCAGTAATTTATTTAAAATGATCTTAAACAAAAAATTAGAAGAAGATATCATTTTTAGTATTTTTCATGCAAACAAGCAATTAATTTCAATAAAACGGACTCATTTCCAGGTTTTCATCTTCCTATTAAAATTTGTTCATTAATACGTGTATATGTTATTATTGTGTTCTTGTTAAAGTCACCAGAAATTCATTTCATATGCAGTCCGACTACTTATATATGATCCGGAGCTCAGTTATTAGCGATTCAAAGGATTTTCAACTTTTAATTATATTCTATAAAATATTTTGTAATATAAAAACATTTATCGCATGAATTGATAGTTAAATTTATTATTAATTTCAATGTCTTATCAATTAATTGGATTCAATAATAATTGTAGGTTTCAATGATACTAATTATCGTTAAGTTTACGAAATTCAAATGAATTTTTTTTGATTGTCTCAGAGCATAGTTTTTGTGGATTTCGAGATCAAGTTTAGTGACTTTGAATAGATATTGAAATAAACAAAATGTTATGAAATTATGAAATAATTTTTAGACGAAATCAACAAAATTAGATTCAAATCTTTATTTTTCATTGTTTCACATAAATTCATCAAAACACCCAAGGTGGATATTAACTCTTTATTAGGTGGTTCTTATACAGGTGTGTTCGATTAAATTTTAGGCTGTGCGTTAAGAATGCTCAAGTTCATTGTTTTATTTACATTGAATGAGCAATTTATCAAAAAAGAATTACTTTGATATTTTTTTCACCTGGAGATATTGGTTTTAAGGAATGACAACCTTGGTGGTCTATCTATTGAAACAATTGTCAAGTTTTTTGTTAAAAGAACAAATAAATTGTTAATTTCTCGACAATTAGATAAACCTATTTCTGGGTTAAGATTTTGTTTAATCAAAACATTGTTTTGAGAGACGAAAAAGTTGTGAAACACTCAGACATGAGTTGTTTTGTTTCATTGTTTCCTGTATTCAAAGCAATTATTATTTGCTTTTTGCGAACAAATTATGTGATTCTGCGAAAAAACTCAAATTTTGACTCAAATTATGCATTAAATGAACGTTTTATTCAATTTATTTCTCATAATTATAAGAATCATAACTTAATTATTTGCATAATATTTACGTTTAAAACAAATCAAATTAAAAGGATTTAAAGCCAACAAAACGGGGAATTTTGTTCCCCAATAATGGGAATTCATTTTTGTTCTGTTAATTAAATTTGATTAACAAAAGCGTTGAAAAGGAATTACAATATTTTAAATACTGTTTTTCACTAAAATACTACTAATTTTATTCAACACTTTATTAAAAAAAGTATTAATTATTAATTTTTCTTATGTTTTGAGTTCACAAATAAAGAGGAGCACCGAATAAAAGCACAGAATAAAGTTGTCTGTTCTCACGATTTTCAAGTTTAAGACCCGAAAACATTCCCCGATTAAAACTATTGAACTCCTGAGTAATCATTTTAAAAGTTAATAATTGAAGGGTTAATAAATTATTGGAAGATAACTCTTAATACCACTTTTGATGGCAGTCCCATCAAACAGATGGGAATACCTGTCAATCAAATTTTCTTTATATTTTTGGTGTGAAATTAGAAAAATAATTGCAATAAAAAATGAATTACATTATTATTGTTGTTATTATTGCACTGAAAAACATGATTAAAATCAAATGATTAGATATTATCAGACACTTAATCATATTTTTCTCAGGTTTTATACTAAATTGTTTCACACTTTGGTTTTAGAGACAAAAAAATTCATTAATGAAATGTAGGATTAGGTAAAGAACAAAACATATCCGGAAGAAATTCGAGACTTGAAAATGCATTAAAACTTTATATTTCTTTCTCTTCAAAAGTGACACAAATTTTTCCAACAAATAGTTATTTTGTATTAAAAGTGAATCTGTTTTCTTAATGAATGTCTTTTACGAGAGAAATATAATCGAGAAAAGTATCGCCCCTTTTGTCTCAGTTTTCATTAAACAAATGTTCATTTGATTTGAATTTTATTACATTTTTTTAAATAATTATTTTTTGTATTTCAATCCAAAACTAAGTGATTGAAACCTAAGTAAAGGAATATAAAGATTAATCTTTTTCCTCAAACCAGAAGTAATTTTAATCCGGAATATAATTTGCCATAAATTTTCAAATATTGAACAATCGATGCTCATTGTAAATTTAATCTGGGAACACCTTGTTAAGTTGCCAAACCCATTTCTCAATGGAATTTAAATTGAATAATGTTATGACTTCATTTCATTTGTTTGTAATTATAATTCAAAACATTTATTATTTGTTTTCTAATCCGAGACAAAAGAAATAGACATTAATTGCGGCGAAAATTAGGTTCAAAAGTATTTTATAGACTTTTAAGAAATGTTTGCTTTTGTTTGCAATTCATGAAATTCTTGTCGTCAGTGAAACTCAAACCATTACCACATTCACTGAGATCAGTCATATTGAGAAACCGGGGCTCTTCTAAAAGCCAGTAGTTCTTGCAATTGTCACAATCGATTCCATGGCGACCGTTCTTATCAGTTAATTGAATTCTATTGAGTGGATTGGACTCAAAATAGGGTCGGAATACTTTTTCGTCTAAATAAGTGATGTTTTCATTCATTTGTAAATTCAAAAGTGTAGGCCTTTTGATGTTTGATAGGGAGTCCTTATCAAAGCCTGTGCTGTTAAGAGCGTCCATTCCCGACAAATTAATTAGAAGAGTTTTATTAGAGGGCCGACTGAATGTAAAGGCATTGCTAGGGATATACGCAATGCTGTTGTGGTCTAAGTCGAGTTCATCCAAATTATTGAGTTCATAGAAAGCAAATTCTCCAATCTTTTGGACGCCTACCGCCGGAAAGCCTAAAAAGTGGATCGACTCTTGAGCTTCGACATCATCTTTGAAAGCATGCGATGGTATTTCCGTAATATTCAGGTGTTGGCACAGAATTACTTCGATGTGTTTAAATGTGTTCAGAGCGTGAAATAGTTCCTGATTTTCAATGGGTGTGTACTCAATGTTCACTCTTTTGGTCACTTCAGTTGTGGGTCCAAAGGCATGGCTGTGAATGTGCGTCAGCTGTGGATTCCAGAAGAATCCGATGTAATCGAAGGTAATGTTGAAGAATGTGTTCTCTTCTATTGCGGTGACACTCGAGTTATCCAAAAGAAAACTCTTGAAATGTCTTTCGCTTTGAGTGAGTTTGTCATTGAATTCCCTCATAATCTCTTTGAGATTCATTTTCTCTGTTCCGTGACATGAGATCTCTCCCTCAACACAAACACACGGCTCGTGTACCTCCGGATGAAGACAATTGGGTCGGACACAACCGACACAAATGCAGACCAACACTAATATTATTTCTATAATTTTTGCAAAAATACCGTTTAATTGGATGCAATGGAAAGGATGTAAGACAATAAAAAATGAACAAGGCTTATTTGTGAACATAAAACGAAGATTTAAGGTTCAAAGTTTAAAGATCAATAGAAGTGATGTCAGAGGAAATTATGGTAATATTGATCCCAAAGAAAATGAGAATTAATTTGAAGAATAATTTGAGGAAAAATTAAGTTTAAGTAAAAGAAAAATAGTTATAAATGAGAAAATAATAAGTAGTGTATAAGTTATAACTAGGTCGAATTATAAGTTATTGATTCTGTATGAACTTACTCGCGTCAAACATATCCAGTAAATGAGAAAACAAGTAAAAACTTTAGCCTAAGAGTAGTTTATAATTGATTTAATGTTGAGTCGAATTAATGGTCACTTTGTTTCAAATCAAATGAATGGAAAAATTGACGAATGTTTTCCTTTTTATATGGAGTGGAGGACAGACTTTAAGATAATGGGTTTTGTTTGGCCCCTTATTGTGAGTTAATTTTAGTAACATTTTTCAAAATTCAGTAATTGATTAGTGAACATCATTTCAAAGTTCGAGGACAACCTTTCCTTTATGAGAAACACATGAAATGCGAAATTTCCAGACATTTCATTCATTACTCAAACAATATTATGATTTATCCTTTCTTTAAATTTTTCAATTAAATGCCAAAAATAAATGATAGGATTAAAGGCAATCATATATTTGTTATTATATAATATAATATATGAAACTCACAATAAAATGCGATTTTATTTTTGGATCATTTGTTATTAAATTGGATTTTAAATGTAATTGAATTGAACATTTGACCATGAGCTTATTTTGACCACAAACTGCGGTCTACATTCAATATTAAAAACGATTTAATGTGTGAATAATAACAATATTTAATCATTATATTAATATTCTTATAAATATTTTTATCAAATATTTATAGTTATGGCTGTGCACTGTGTAATGTCCACTACAGTAGTAGTGATAAGACATATTCAATACTTTATAAAAACTAGTTTTTCGATAAAATATTGACAAATATTAAGTACTTTTAAATTGAAAATATCAGATAACTTGGTATTCACCTAGTACATTGTACAATTCAGAATTGGTTCAATGGATTATGATTTTAAGTGTAATATATCCAATCATATAAATAAGTGCTTTTAATATTTAAGTTTGAAAATGAACTAGTTTATTTTACCAAATCTATGATTTCCCTAAATATCATTATTATTATTACTTTTAAATAAAAAGGATTTTAACAGTTTTATTGTTTATTCTACCATTTTATTGGTCATTTCATTTTTATGTGGCACTACTATCAAGATTGGATATACCCATAAATCAATAGTCCTTTGAATGAATTCTTTGTAGTTGTAATAAAAATATGTTTATTACATACCTTATAGAGTTTGTCTTTATTGAACCAAATGTCATCCTCTTCTTCGTATGGATTATAATCATCATTAACATTGAGCGCATCTCTACTTCGAGATAATATTCTCCTTCGACTAATCATCTCTGAGTTGGTTGAAGACGAAGATGACGATGAATTTGGAGCAGTACTGGAGATAACATTGAAAAATAAATTAATATTTTTTGAGTTTATTTTTCATTCTTTAATAATAATATTATTATTCAATTGTTTGGAGAATAAAAAATATAATGTATTATATAATACACATATAATACATATATCAGACGTATATTAGCGAACATTGAATTGAAATTGAAAGAGAAAGAGAAGGTTCCACACGTACTGACATTAATATTGAATCTTCTCTTTTGAATCTCTTTTGATTCTCTTTTGAATTTGTGGTTTCTTTTAATTTATTCAAAAGAAAGAAAGAGATGATAATTATTCTGTGAGAGTAACAAAGCTTCCGCGTATATGACAATCGTTGGGCAATTTTTTTCATTCATATAAAACAAAATCATTTGTTAATAAAAATGGGAATAAATGGGAATAATCTTCTATTAAACGCATTATATGTCTGAACATAAATTAATGTCAAACCAATTATTGTTTGACAATTACTGTAAGAGTCATATGAATGGTTTGTCGAAAGAATTCAATCGTTTTCGACATAACATTTCACTAATGAATTAGTAATGAATTATTGAAAACGTTTTCTAAAAATCGTTTAAGTTTTGTAAACACTTTATAATCAGAACTTTAAAAGTATTTACTATTTTTGGTTCAATTTATTTAAAGAATTTTGAACTTAAAATTGAAGTCATTTTATCCTAATATATATCTATAGTATATCTTTAGTTAATAAGAGTTTGAAAAATATGTGTATTTAAAAGTCTAGAAATAAAACTTCAAACGACGAGTAATGAGGGAAATCTGCGGATTTGAATAACTAGAATAACGGGATTAGTTAACAGTTATATAACTTACCAGAACTTTGATTCACTTTTCAGTTAGTAATTCCGCTTTGATATTGAATTCACTGCAAAATGTTTTTGTTTTCAGTTATGAACACAATTTAGAGATGAGTTTTGATAGAAGAAAAGGAAGAGTCATAAGTGACCACAAATTAACACAGAATAGTTTGCACCAGTTATTGAACTCCGGATAAAAAGATTGACCCATTCATTAGATTACATAAGACACAGACATAAGTTTGTTAGCTCTCTCTCGGAAAAAACTTGAGAGCAACTGTTGCTCTCAGGATTGAGGCATTGCCTTCAGAGCCAAAGATAACGTGACGTCAAACAACTCAAAGACAAGACGTCCGCAATTGGGTTAGTAGTGAAACACTGAAACACTACTAAAATACTGGAAAAAAGTTGAGTTCGCAGTTAAACTACTAAATAAGACCTGTTTAACTAAATAGGACCCCAACACCTGGTGTTGCAATGACTTGTGCTGACTGGGCATCGATGCCAATAAACCTGTCGGAGCACTGCTTGAGACCCATTCCTAAAGTACGGATAATTCGATTGATGGCAAGAACAAATTGAACGCTTGTGCCGTTATTGTGAATTGCGTGGGAGTTACTTGATAAATTGACAAGATCATACTAAGAATTAAAGGGATCATCACATCATAATAGTGAGATCACCACAAACTCATCAGTTGTGACAGTTTAACAATAACTGGAAAATATCGTATAATTACAGTGTATTTGATATTTTGTTGGTTGATATCTCTCTTTCTTATTCCACCCTTTATTTCAAAGTAAAAATTCATTCCATAGATAGTAGTGTTTACTTATGTAATCGCAGTCCTATCTCTCGCATCCTTTCTATCATTTCTCTTAATAAATGAGATCATTATTAAACTCTGGTTTTATTCAGAGTTGTCTAAAGGGTGGTATTCATCGCAAAATCACTTCTATGAGAAATTTCGCAAAATAATCATAAGATTACATAATTTCAATATTACCTCAATTTATCAAAAGATATTTATTTGTAGAAGAGTTCGTTGAATTGTTTGTTTAAAAGGTGCAGATTTTTCAAATACTCTCTAAACCTAAAGACACCCACTTTGGCCAACTCTGGCTTTTATTCATTTCGTGATTTATCTCAATCTTCAAATGAAACCAAAAATAATTTCTTCGAATTAGATATAAATATGAAATCCAATCAAATGTTATATAAATCTAAGACAGTATTAAAAGATTGAAACGTCAGTTAAAAACCAATTATTTTTATTATTATTGGAGAAAGATAAAATGAAATGCAATATTTTAATCCCACACTAATCCACATCAAATAATTCATTTGATTATTAAAATTTTCTTTTTATTCCTTTTGTATATTATTTATTGGTTGGTATTATTGATTCACTGAAATGATTTAGTTTCTAAAACCTCGAAAAGTTTCTAATATTTCTTAAACTCTAAACAAGTGTTTAAAAATTGAGTTTGAAATTCAGGGGGAGGGGGAGCTTCTCTCTCAAAGTAGTATAACATCTTACGTACTTAACGCACAGCTCGTCGTATAGTTTTCTAATTTTATTAATTAGTTTTCAAACGTATGTATTATTTGTTGCTTCTAATAGATAACTATTCAGACGAAAGTATTTCATTGAAATATATGTTGAGTTCGTTAAACAATTTTTCCCAAACTTTTGGATAAAAAAATTGATGAAAATCTTATCGAAAAAAAAGTCAAAATAATATCAAAACAAAACAATTACTAAATTATTTGTTCAAATCAATGATTGGATTTTACTTTTTCTGTTATTTATTCGGATATTGAATTGATATTTTTGCAAAATAAGCATGCTTATTTATAACTTGAGAGTTATCATTAGTCATTTCCTACTTTTCCTGTCTCTAAATTGAAGACATTTTGTCGTGAATTTGACTGTATTTTTAATAATATGGATTAAAATTAATTTTGATCATGATGTTTTTACTAATTTAATTCTATTGCCCAATGTTTTTGTAAATTTAGCAAATTGTAAACTTCCTCATATTCGACATAAAATGCTCATTTGAATTAATTATCTCTAAAACCTGAAACATCAGAATAAGGCTAAAAATAAGTTGGAATTCCATGCCTGCGCTTATTGCCTTATTACCTAGACACTTATAGACACTTATAGTCTTCTTTTTGTTTGATAATTAAATGACAGTTATTTTACTTAATGACTATTGAATAATAATCCGATGAAAGATCGCTATAATTATATTATTTAATTACTGTTATGATTATCACTGATAACTGATTCCTCATTATTTTTATTATTGATATTTTTGACGAATTTAGTGTTCATTTTATTATTAGTTTTGAACTGAATTTATAATTAAATATAAAAATGGTTTAAAAGTAATAAATTTTTCGAAGTTAAAGGACTATAAAATAATTGTTGAATTGTTTGGACACATCTTTAAGGCTTAAGACTCTAATGGAAATCGATTTGAAATATAATAAAAATATAAACAAAAAGACCTCATTTGAGTCATTTGTTATTATTTGAGTTCTCATTCGCATAAATGGTTCACGAAATTGATTTTTTTTCATTCAAAATAAGAACAAAAGAGAATTTTTGTCAGTTTTGGGCTAACTTTCAAATCATATAATAATATTGTAATGATTTAGTGAAATCTTGTGTGAAAAGAAGGCAGAGAATCAGTGATCAGTGATGTGCAAAGTGGGAAGAATCAATATTTTTAATAGTTTTACAATGGTTTCTCAAATTTTCTAGAAAAACACACATGTTAAATTGCGATCCCACTCGATTATAGGCAAATTCTAGTGCATAATATTGTTAGGAATAAGCTTAAATTTTGACTACCTTGGTTATTGCCATAGACAAGATTGAAAAGTATTATCTCAATAGAATCGTAGTCATACAATTATATTAAAATGATAAGTTATCATTTACATTCAACTTTTTAGCATTTTTGAATCATAATTCAATGATTGAGTTATCTATTTAAAAATGACAGGTTATTTAGCTTTGAATATGAATCAAAGAGCTATTTTAAATATATAAATTAGAGTGGTCAAGTAGCTTGCACGTTTTCGATAAATCAGAAAATACAAGAAACTCAATACAAGAACTCAAATCAATATTTTATAATATTTATCTAATATTTTTCTTCTCTTATTTGTTGTTATTTTCGTGAAATTTATTAGCGAGTGATGCAAATAACAAGTTTGTAGTCTATATTCGGAAATCATTGCATTCATCAGACATTAAATGCTCTAAAAATGATTATCTGATCGCAAAAATTATACAAATTATTGCCAATCGATTATTGGTTTAAAAATCAAGAACTAATTATTCAAGAAATATGAAAAAGGGTTGAATTGTATAATTAGGTAAATTTGTTGTAAATTTCCTCTATTAGCTTATCTTTACAATTATTAGCGAATTTGTGCCAATTATTAATTGTCATCAAAACTATTAAGGAATTAGTGAAAGGAGTTAAACAACAAATAAATTATGAGTTGTTTTTACGGTAATAATAATCGGTTACTGATTAGTAATTGTTTTACTTATTTATTATTTAAATTGAATTAAGTAATCAATTATTCGGACTTTTCCTCGTTTTTGGTGATATTTTTCGAGTCATTTAATTTCAGAAATTATGCAAATTCTCTCAAAAATGTCGATCAATTTGTCCCTCAATCGCTGTCATTAAGAATACTGTGTCACAAATGATTGCCATTCGAAGCAATTCTTGTTTTTCTTCCAATTTATCGCTTAATTACGAATTCATTTGAAAATTCCAGTCTTAGTGCTAATGAAAATTCAAATTATTAACGAGTTATGAATTTATATAACCTTTCAATATTAAGCTTAACTGATTTGGGACTGTTTCACTTGATATTTTTGTTACTTGGATCGTTTTTAATTTGCAATATATTCAGTGATTAGAAGTTAAACTCGAGTTAATTATTTCTGATATTTATGTTTCCATCCCTGAACTCGTTTTACTGATACAGTCAAACCCTATGTCGCAAGTCTTATACCAATGAAATAATATTAATTTAATTTAACAGCAAAATAAGCATGCAACATTTTTATATGTAATAAATTAAGTGCAAATAAAATACAGTTTGGTTTTTGTCCATTTATTTATTTAATTAATTTATGGCTTAATATTCAGTTTTAAGTTGCAATCGATTAGAGATTTGGTAAAATCAGTAATAAAATGTTTTATAGTTATGTTTTGCGAGAAATTTCATTATTGAAAAGTAATTTATTGAATCGCAGATTATTCCTGATAATAATGGTCGACAAATGGGAATCATTTTCAATAGACGTTTAAAACTCAATAAAACATTTTTAAAAACGAGAGTTTGTTTCATACTTTCATACTTTGAGGCAAAACTGGAATTATTTGAATTTTTTGAGGGATTTGTTTCCCCCTATAATAAGGGACAGTCCGTCAAAAAGCATTTGCGTTATTAAAACATTGAAGTCTTTTAGCAAAACCATTAAAGTAAGCCTTGAATCCAATCAATGATTTTTTGAAATAAGATTATTATAACAGCGAATGAAAAATATATATTTCATAAAATGATGTCAATTCTGATTACGCTATAAACTATTGAATTGTTGATAGTTTAGTTTGAAGTAAACTTTCAAATATTTTTCGCCCAATTATGCAAATGACAAAAATCCATACGTTTTTTGAAATAAAATAAGAAATACTCCCAAAAACTTTTGTGAAGTTCTTAATGAGAATTATTTAGTTTATGTTTTAAAATTGCAATAACCAAGGATTTTATTGTCTTTAAATGCGCCAGGCTATCCAAAATTCTCAGCTAAATGGGTTATTTAAATGAGTCTAAAAGAGTCTAGGCGATTTTCAACATTTCTCAATAGTTTTCTCAAATCAATCTGAGAATTGAATTGGTCTTTGAATTTTGATATTGTGATAATGGAATAGGAAAATGTCTTGTTTACGTGCAATTAGGTAATCCAGGGTACCCCCAGGCCTGAAATTATATGGCTTTACCCAAATGAACGCCTCCGGGTATGACATGAGACCAATTATTTTAGACATCGTTGTGTTGACTTAAAATAAGAAACACTTCTTATGTTTTAGTAATTTTGTGGCAAATATTTTGAAGACAGTTATCAATTGTCCTCAATCTCTAAGACTTGAGCACAGAATGCCTTTGAATGCCATTATTTCTGTGTTCGGCTCACATTTAAGCCATAAATACAATTAATTATTGTTTTTAATAATAATGACTGAATTGGTCTCAACTCTCTGTTAATGTTAGTGTCGGCTCATTTTTTTCCCAAATTAATCCCTCGATCCAAATGAAGAAGAAAAAGGACAGAATATTCAGTTCAAATGGCGTTAAGTGCTTTGAATTCTTAAGAAATAAATGAAATTAATGACAATCGTTAAGATTCACACATTATTTAAACATTTGAATTGCTTTATAGTAAACCACAACTTATTAATAGCTGTTATGAAACACATAATTCAATTTTATTGATCGGTTTGTGAAACAGGAATTTTAAAATTTTCAGACATAGTTTGAGAATTGAGGTATAGAACATAATTAGTTACATTATTATATTATAAGCATTTTGACACTTCCTATTCAATTTCTAACAAATTTTAAATTGAATTCAATCAAAATGAATTGAAAACTAGATCGTCATCGATTCACTTTCAAACATAATTGGCCCGCATCACTCTCACAAAATAATAATAGGCTTTATAGACAGTACACAGAATAAGCATGGTCATCACATTCATCACAACAGGCAAAGAGCAAACATTGAAAACATTACTAAACTTTCGCCAAATATTGTGTCAACAAATAGCCTAAAGAAAGTTTTGTTTGGTTCTTACCTGCTATCAGAATGATTGACTTCACTAGTATCCAGGTATTTGACGATAGCGTCGTTCTTATTCGTGTTCGGAATCTGATCGATGGCTAAACTCTGGCTTAATATCACAGACGAATCACTCTTTTGCAAAGACTTCTTGGACACTTTGGAACGTTTACTGTTATCTTTCTTATCTAATTTATCTTGAGCCAACTGAAGAATAGAAGGACCATTACATTTAGTTGATGGCGGGCGTCGCGGGAATAAATTTCGTGTGATTATTGGCATTTTTGAGTGAAATCCTTTTGAAATTTATTAATTATTCTTCGATTTTGTCCATAAATTGTCCAAATTTTGGGAATAATATGACTTTAAGTGATGAAAGTATTTCTCGTCAATACTTTGAGACAAACATTGAATTCATATAAAAAAGTGTTTTTCACTAAAAACGATGAATTGTTTTAAAATTCAAAAACACATCAAAACATTGACATCAAAATTATTAACTCAAATAAAGACAATGAAATGAAACAAATAAAACAAAATAATTATTTTTTTAAGCTTTAAAAAGCGTCGACGACTTTGTTAAAGAAGAGGAGTCGATGAGTGTATGACTGGAGTGACAGTGCGTTGGAATACCAGTTCCCAAAAACTAGAGAAACGGAAACCAATTTCTTATTATTATTTATTACATTCGAGACTACAATCAAATCAACTGATAGTTCATAAAACAAACGATAATTTCTTTGCGGGTCTTTTGTCGTGAAATTCAGTACTCAATTGAAAACTATTCACAAATTAAAAGTCAGTCGACTTTAACGATAAATTAGTGTTAACTCTGAGAACACAACATAAGAGACAACAGACAACAGAATTTTAGTTACACTTCAATGGAGTGATTGAAAGTTAGTCAATGAAAAAGTGAATTATGAAAATCGTGTGATAAACACAACTAAACATTAATGAGAAAAGTATTCCTGAATATTGAGAACTTAATTTCTATTACTATATGACACTAACTTCTAGACGAGTGTAAGGCACGTCCCCTTTTAGCAGAGTTTTATTCAAATACAGGACAGACGGGGGGAAAGTCAGACGAGAATCAATTACATCGAAACTAAATTTTATTTCTCAATAAAAGAGATAAAAAAGTTTTTTCAAGAAAAATGTTTTAATTGAAAAAAGATGTAATCACTGACTCGTCTTATAGTCTGTCCTGAAGTGAAAGCATTGAAAAAACTTTTCTTACAGATTAGTTCTTGAGATAAGTCTTTCTCAATAAAGAAATAAATCTTTTGAAACGATATTAATATTAAACACAAATTATTTTCACTCAAATGAAGTGAAATATTCAAGAAAATAATGGGAGAACTGCTTTCAATACGTTTAAGAGTAAACGTATGAAAAGTATAACAAAAAGTAAAACAAAAGCGAAATAAAAGAAAAAGAAATTTCTTATTAGAAAAGAAAAGATTTATTACTTAACGACAACTGAGTATTGGTTGCTATCGATGTTGAAAATGAATACCAAATGTGAATAAAGTCATTGAAATTGAATGTAAATGAAGTCGAAAGAGATTTCGAGATCAGAGATCGCGAAATAAAAACTACTTTTGATTTTCAATTTCTCGTTATTGTCTTCAGGACTGACTTATCGGCGAAAAACTAGACTAATACCAGTCAAGACTGAGTCAAGTCATTCAAGTGAACAGCATTTCGCTATTGTGTTCAGCATTTTTTACTTCATTTCTTTTCAATGAATTAGTGCGCGGATTGGCGTTGGCTTTAAAAATGAATAAAAACAGTTATGCTCTCAGAATGGGAGAGAGAGAGAGAGAGAGAGAGAGAGAGAGAGAG
>JAQIXD010001105.1:0-17542 GCA_034699985.1 Minunthozetes semirufus
TCACGCCCTCAACCCGCGGGCGTGAGTGAGTGATGAGGGTTTACGCGGGTTGAGGGGCCCCTCTTTCGGACACTAGTGTTTACGAGGTAACTGTGAGAAAAGATTTGGATTATTCAAATCAAAACAAGAATATGAGGCACATCCGTAATGTTGAGAGCAATAGGAAATCCTAATATTCTTTGATTTGATTTGAAATTAATTTTGTTTTGTTTACAAATGAAAAGAAATGAAATGTAATTACTTTGTAAGACATGAAACACTGATTGCATGCAAATCACTGAACATTTGGTTCGCGAGCCCTTCAAAGCCCAATAAGAGTGAGAAAGTGGGAACAGCACAACATCAGCACAGACTTGTAAGACGTGTACTAATGATGGCTGAGATCACGACTCTGGACATCGAATAAAGCCATTGAGGACTCACCTGACTCTTTGATATATGACTTGACCCCAAACCGCTAACCCATACAATACAAGACATTTGCATACATTTCCAGAAGTATATGAATGAAGAGCAAAGTAATGACAGACAATAGCGTAATAAAAATGCAATTCATCATGGACAATTTCGTAATTTTCCCATTAAAACAAATTTGCATGAATTTTCTTATTAGAGGCTTAAGGTTTGGAAAAGATTAAAATCGATGTGAAAGAGGAAAACATTTTACATCCATTAAAATGATATTATGAATTATTTTATACACTTCAACCTCCTTATAAAAACATAATATTGAATAATTTGTTTAGCATTGTAACCTGGTGGTATTTATTTTTAAAATTGAGCTTCAAATCAGAGAAGTGGAAAGGAAGGTGAATCTCATCAAAATTGGATTTGATTTGTTTTTATTGGCTTTGAATTACACATAAGTAGAATGAACTGGACTATTGATCTGAAAAATTAAGCGATAATTAAATAGATATTATATGAAAAAATGTACAGCGAATGGGAGGACAAACAAAATGCGAAAAAAAACACTTTCGATTTCTGGGAAAACAAGAATTGGGAGAACAAATTGGAGAACAGTTACATAGAAACTATGAACTTTTGTTTTCAGATTTTGTTATTGATGTGGAAATTCAAAAGAAACCAGAATTCAAATTATTTTCTTTTTGTTTCACATATAATCTTTTTTTTTATGAATACCTAATGATATGAAAAAAAATCTAATTTCCAGACTATTATATAAAAGGGGAGGCTTTTCGTTGGTCAGTCATAAACTGATTTTATTTCGAAGTGATTACTACTGAAAAACAGTTCAAACAAATGGTCCTCTGATTTAAAGGCAAAACATATATTCAAAACTTTTGGAAATACTTCAACTCATTTGATTAAATTGTCTGTTTGTTTGTCGAACGCTGTGATCAAAAAAAAAAAATGTTTAAGGTATTAATTTAGAGATATTCAGTAAATATTTTAATATAACAGTAATAATAAAAATAATAATAATAGTATTCTCATTAAACTTGTAATTTTATTTTCAGTTTTTCTTGGCCTCAGTTTTTATAAGTTTTTGTAGCGCCGGCGGTGGCGGTGGCTATGGCGGAAGCGGTGGTGGAGGTTACGGCGGCGGAGGAGGAGGCAGAGGAGGCGGAGGCTATGGAGGCGGAGGAAGAGGTGGTGGAGGCTATGGTGGAGGAGGTTTTGGTGGTGGAGGATTTGGAGGCGGCGGCTTCGGAGGAGGAGGTTTCGGCGGTGGAGGAGGAGGCGGTGGCGGCGGCGGTGGTGGTGTTGTTCAGGCAGCTGTCATTACCCGACAAACCATTGACTTTAGAGATGTTCCCTCACAAGGACAAGTGCAGCCAACCACAATTGAAGTTGGATCTAGCTCCGTTCCACTCAATATTCTGTTCCGCTCTTCATCATCCAACATAAATGTGCAACAGGCTCATGAAGGAGGTGGCGGTGGAACTCAGCAGTCACAGTCTGAAGACGAACCCCATCGACTCATTCATGAGGTTTCAAAACCAATCATTCAAGAGGTGCGAGAAGTCATTACTCCCTACAGACGTATTGTGCAAGAGATCAATCCAGTGCAGGAAGATATCCAGACCATAGTCGCCAGAGGAACTGGTGGTGTTGGAGGAGGCGCTGGCGGCGGCGGTGGTTTCGGAGGTGGAGGCTTTGGAGGTGGAGGTTTCGGTGGTGGGGGATATGGCGGCGGCGGAAGAGGTGGCGGAGGATACGGCGGAATGGGTGGTGGTGGCAAAATTGGCGGCGGCGGTGGAGGCTATGGCGGCGGAGGAGGAGGTGGCGGCGGAAAGAGATATTAGGCGTTCGAATTACAAACCGGTTCCTCAATCAACAGATCTGAAGCTTTAATTTTAGTTTATTTTAATTATTAATAAATTTATTTAAAATAATTGTTTTATTTACAAAACAATGAGAAGAAGTCAACGAATGTATTAATATTTCGTATTATTATAATTGAATTGCATTTCATTTTGTGATAACAAAAAAATAAACATAAAAAATATGAAACTTAAACTGAATTTACTTTTTTTGTAAATAAAAAAATATTGGAAATCATATGAAAAACATTTTTTTCTCGATTATTCTTCAAATGAATGAATAGTAAAGAATGAGTTTTTGAATTTATTCAGAGTTGACCAGACTTTGCCGACACCTTAGTGGACACCTATTAGCAAAATGTTTTCTTAATTTGGGAAAATCTTCCCTCTGTGAGCATCACTCAATTTTTAATGCCAGGTTACTGGCATATATAGTAAACTTAATTCCGTTTAGGCCCTCTACCAGAAGATAGGGGGAGGGGAGGGGTTGTTAATAAAGGAAATTATAACTTGGCATTAATTGAAATGTAATTTCTAGCTTGTTTATTATTTCTTTCCAATGGTTTATTTAATTATTAAAATATTGTAATTTCTTAGAAAATCAATGGTAATGATATTTTAACACTATCATAAAAATAATAATTTTCCTTGATGCAATATATAAGTCTAGAATTTCAAGGTTAATAACATCTTAACATTAGAATTAATTATTAATCAATTGAAGTAAGCATAGAGTGATTGCAGAATTACTTTATTTGAATTTCAAAAATATATACAAAAATTATTAATTAAAATAGTTTTCTATGATTTGAATATCAAATTCGAGTCATTATTTTGTGCGTTCCGTCATTTAATTAACGATTAGTAAGCTCTTCCTCCTCCTCCGCCGCCGCCGCTGCCACCATATCCTCCTGCCATTCTTGCACCTCCCCCTCCACCTATAGCTCCTATTCCTGCCATACGAGCCCCTCCATTTGCAGCACCATATCCCCCTATTCCGGCTCCCATTCCAACACCCATTCCTGTTGACCCTCTGGCAGCTCCAAATCCACTCATTCCAAATCCACCGACTCCTGCGGCACCAGCAGCAGCACCAGCACCGCCTCCTTGATTACGAGAAACTATAGTCTGAATATCTTCTTGTACTGGATTAATTTCCTGGATTATTCTTCTGAAAGGATTGATGACTTCTCGCACTTCCTGTATAATAGGTTTGGAAACTTCATGAATAAGACGGTGCGGTTCGTCTTCCGATGAGGACTGTTGTGTTGATCCCTGACTGCCTTCGTGTTGCTGTTGAACATTCAAATTACTGGATGAGGAGCGGAACAAAAAGTTGATTGGAATGGGAGATGAGCCGACTTCTACTGTCACTGGATTAACGGTTCCACTGGAGGGCACATCTCTGAAGTCAATGGTTTGTCTGGTAATGATGGCCGCCTGTACTGCTTCTCCTGCACCTGCAGCTGCACCATTTGTCGCGCCTGCAATACCCCCTACTCCTAAACCACCAGCGCCTCGGAATCCCATAGCACCAAAGCCTCCCATACCACCCATTCCACCTGCAGCTCCACCATATCCACCTCTGGCTCCGCCAATCGCACCCATTCCACTTGTTCTCATAGCACCCCCATAACCACCACTACCACCACCTACTGCTCTCATGCCATTTCCGCCACCATAACCACCACCTCCTCCACCGCCATATCCCTGGCATTTACAGTAACCGATGAGAGCGGAGATCAATAAAAACTGAATGAAAAGAGTTTTTAAAATTATTTAATTTAATTAAAGTTAAATCAAAAGTCAAACAAACCTTAAAATCTTCGAACATTTCTCTGGATTTTTGCGAATATTAATATATTTTGGAAATTCTTATCACTTTATAACTCAAACTTCATAAGTGTTTAACTTAAAAGTGGATTCTTTGGGATGAAATCAAACTTTGATTTTGATCTGAAGTTCCAATGGTTTTGAAGTAAAATTCAGTGCCTTTTATATACATTTTCTGAGCATTAGTTTAATTGTTTTAAACAAAAATCTTTTCATTTAATTATAATTTGTTTGATTTAATTCAATTAATTCGATTCTCGTGTTATATGGAAAGTTCAAATCATTTCAATTTAATTGGTGAAATTAACCTGGTCCAACATTTCGATTAACCATCTTGTTTTAATTGCTATAATAAGTGTTAAACGTTTGAGCATGATGTTTTTATTTTTGATATTTTTTCAATTCCTATTTATTTGTATTGGACTATAATTAAATGATTTGGTAAACAAATATAAAATTAATTCTTTAAAATTCTGTAAATGTGCATGATACATATTTGATTATTTATTTGTTTTGTTTAAATAGCAAAAACCAATTATAAAACGAATCATGATTTTGACTTTTAATGCAAATTTTAATTAATTTTATTAAAACATTAAAATTTTTCATAAAAACTGATTACTAATCAATAAAACATTTTTATCTTGTTAAAACTGCGGAATGGCAATTAAGATGTCCAGTTTTTAGTAATATTTAGACATTTTTAATAATTCATTAAATATTTAGAAAACAATTGATATTTGATTTTATTGAATATCCATTACCTCAATCATTTGTTTTTATTTTTATTTTCTTCAATCAATATATTTATGACTAAAATAAGTTAATAATATTTTATTACTGAATAAATAAAAGGTTTTTATTAATGGATTTATAAATTTCTTTTAAAATAATTCTAAAAATAAGAATTATTTGACGCATTTGAACTGTAGTGAGCAAGATCATCTTTAAATAAATTTGTAATAATTGATACTTATTAAAAATTTGGCATTATTAAGGAGATGAATTTACCAAGATTATTCGAAATTTACAATAATTTTTTAAAACTATTATAGTTTTGTTGAATTTTACAAAAATTAGTTTAATTAAAGTAAATAAAATTAGTTAATAGCTATCTCTTGCATATCTTTTGTTTATCATTTAAAATATCAGGTAGAATTACAAACCAAGGCTATCGCTTCCGAATTGTAAAGTTTCAAAATATGATTTACTTTAAATCGATTCAAATTTCTATAAATCTTGGGATGAATTTCAATCTTTAAATCAAATAAGAAATTGTTTTGTAATTTATGTCTCATATAAATGAGTTAATTAACTCTCAATCACTGTTTTTGTTAATAATTTTGGTAGTTTTTGTGTCGCAATCGCAGGTCATCTCATTACTGCCTCGATGTCACTTCTTGTGCAAATCACCGCAAGAAGACATGAACATAAACCTCTGCAAAAAGTGTCGATTCCGGGAACCGATGAGATTCGGTTGAATCAATTAATTCATTAATCAATTGATGTTTTTCAAAGAGAAGTATGTTTTTATAGTATATTAAGTCTATATTAATAGCAAACTATTATTAATATAAAGTGATTACAGATTGATGTGTTTTTAAAAGCTTTGTTTATAAAAGTTATCATGATTAAATCATCGTTTGCTAAAATAAAATTTGAATTTTCCTCAACTCATTAATCGTAGGCATTGAAGACATTCTTGAAAGTCAAATGATTGCAAATTTGGATGCAATAGAGAGGAGAGAGGAACAAGGTCAAAACCATACCTAACTTGTTGATCAGGTAATGATTATCTTTAAAAGCAAAAGTGAATCAACTTTTAATAGATTAAAACACTTTTAAAGTCTATGGTTGTCTTTATTTGATGTAAGCATGATTGATTTTGAGTTTTCAAATAATTCAAATAGTTTAATGATCTACCAGAATGAGCCAGAATTAAATTTTGGTAACCATGTCCTACAATACGTGCGCTTTTATAACTAGATTATAATTGTTTTTGGATATAATAAGGATATACTAATTTATTTAAGATAAAAGATTAACTACTCTTTGTTAACTTAAAACGGTCTTCACAATAGTCAAAGACAATAAAAGCTGTTGTTCCAGTGATTGTTCATAGTTGTTCATGGTTCGATTATTTCATAATGGCTTTTTTGTTTGAGGAAAGTAAAACTTTATATTAATTTATTCAACTTTTTTAGAAAATAGAAAAATTAAGACGAATTTCATTGAGAGTGGAGAAACCATAGCCTCGGGGTTAATCTTATTTTTTCTGAAACCTGTTTCTCAAAGTATAAACCAGTAAATTTAAAAATTAAAATAATATTATTGAAAAAATTGCTCTTTTATTGTGAAAAACATCGAATATTAATAGCAATCAGTGAATGACAACAGTTTGAGAAGTAAACAGTTTTCGACATTTCATTTGAGAGGTTTTCATATATTGAAAGTAATGGAAAGCAATGAATTTGTCGAACAATTCAGAGAAATTGATCTCAAAGATGACAAAACCAAAACCGAAGAGTTGGCGATCGAAATCAATAGAGTTTTCTTTGAATACACCAAAAATCGTCGAGTCTTGGATAATGTTAACCTAACAATACCCAAAGGTATGGCCTTTTTATATGAATACCAGAGTTGAACAGAAGTGAGATCATAGAAAATCATTGAATTTACCCCAAATCTCATAATAGTTTTGTTGAATTGTTTTATTTTTGTTGATAATAGATGTTTCATAAAATAAATAATCTTTATTCTGATCAAGGTAAAATCTTTGCTCTATTGGGACCTAATGGAACAGGAAAGACAACTCTTATGCGGACTATATTGGGGAGGCTTCGGTTGAAAAGCGGAACAATTCGTGTGTTTGGTGTCAGAGCCGGCAGTAAAGAATCAGATATTCCTGGACCGGGCGCTGGTTATATGCCTCAAGAATTGGCACTTTTCGAAGAGTTCACAATTCGAGAAATTCTAATTTATTATGGAACTATATATCACTTGTCTTCTAAAGAACTCGAAAAAAGAATCGATGGTTTGATTAAATTATTGAATTTACCGGAAAAGAGCCGACAAATAAATCAATTAAGTGGTGGACAACAGAGAAGAGTATCGATCGCCATAACTATGATTCACAGACCAAAACTCATTATTCTGGACGAACCTACTGTTGGGGTGGACTCTCTCCTTAGGAAAAGAATTTGGAACTACCTCGAAGAGATTTGTCAACAATATGGTAACCAAATAACGAATTAAAATAATTTATTGTTTTATTATTGTCTTTGAATTTAAGGCCAAACGGTGTTAATTACCACTCATTATATCGAAGAAGCCAGGAGTGCCTCAAATGTGGCGTTTATGAACTCAGGAACTATTCTGGAACAGGCAAACCCTGAAATAATACTCAGACAATACAACTGCCAGACCCTGGAAGAAGTGTTTTTAAAACTCTGTCAGGATCAAATCAAAAGCGTTAAGAGTGGCAAAGAGTTCACATCTTATAAACCGGAAGTCAGTACCAATTATAACAATAATTGTATCGAAGAAAAAGACAATCAAATGACAAAAACTAAACCCAAAAGACACGAAAATAACAAATTGTTTTCATGGAATCGGATTAAAGCGATGTTAATGAAGTATTGGATTTTAACTCTAAGAAGACCTCTTTATTTAATAATGTTTTACGTTATACCACTGTTGGCTCTGACCACTATGACATTTTCCGTGGGTCAAAGTCCTTATAATCTTCCAGTGGCGGTCTATAACGCTGATCGCGATCAAGAAATGTCTAAAAAGTTCATCGATTCAATTGACAGGAATTATGTGATTATCAATGAATTCAGTGACAATAAGACGGCCTATCAGTCGGTAGTCGACGGAAAGAATTACATTTCGATGACATTCTCCGAAAACTTCACCGATGTTTTTGAGACACGACTAACAGATCTGTTAAATATGGATGACTTTGAGATAGAGAACAGTCAGATACGGGTTTATATGGATTTCTCGAATGCAGCCATCGGTGCATTTGTACTAAAATACCTGTTGCAGGCCTTCAAAGCATTTTGTGATGGTTTGAGCATAATATATGGCGGAAATTTATTCAGGTCTTGTCCTCTGATTTATATATTTCTTAATTAATAAATCTTTTACAGATTCCTATCACCGGTTCAGGTGACTGAATGTGTTTATGGTTCTCTTGAACTGGACGTCACCCAACATTTTGGACCCTCTGCTCTGATAGTTGTGGCACAACTCCTTCCTATGGTTTTATCGGCATTTAATATAGTGACTGATAGAAAGAGTGCTAGTTTTGACCGGGTGTTTGTGGCCGGTGTACAACCCATAGAGTATTTCATCGCACACACAATACTACACACATTTTTGACAACAACTATGGTTTTGTTTTCAATGTTTTTATCATTTGTCGTCTTTAAGAACACACAATTGGGAAGTTATGTGGAGGTGTTTATTATGCTGAGCCTCCAGGGATTTATGGGCGAAGCTATTGGACTAATGGGAGCACTGATTCTCGCCGATGAAGTCTCTGTTGCTGTAATTATTATAAGCCAACTGTCCCAATGACTGCCCTAAATTGAACAGTTGTCACATTAATTCATATGTTGTTTCACAGGTGGGAATCACTGGTTTAATGCTTCCCCTTTGGATCGCGTCTGGCGTTCTCTGGCCTTTGGAGGCTATTCCCAGTTATTTCAGATATGTTTCCGATTTAAGTCCAATTACTTTGCCTTTGGATGCTCTCCGATCTATTATGATGAGGGGCTGGTCGTATACCCGTCCTGTTGTCCTCTATGGCTATTCAATTAGTGTTTTCTATTCAGTTGTATTCACTCTTTTAAATATAATTGTTTTCCATAAGTTTACGGACAAAGCGTTTAGTTTTCAATTCTGGAGTTTTTAATCATAAAAACAAATCAATGAATTTCTTTGAATAATAATAATCCGAATAATTTATTACTAAATAACTCTTTCGTTAATTTAAACTATAAAATGAGTGATGTCATAATATTAAGGGAGGATTAGGCAAGGTTTTCCATTTTAATTACAGGCACTTTTGAAATTTCCAAAATCAATACTCTGTCTATACGTAAGGATTTTGATTGTTTAGGACCCACTAAATTAGGTATCAAAATATCAACTTTCATGGGAATAACAGGGTATAATTGTGTATAATTGCTCCTTCCTATACTGAACTTTGATTTTATAACAAGTGTTCACAAAAATATGTATCAAATTATTCTTTTATTTTAGAGACTAATTCCAAACTTATTTATTAGTCATTCATAAGAAATTAATGTTAAAATTGTTGCGAAAAATAAAAGTTTTTGATTTAATTAATGTCATTTTATTTGCATAACATTATGTTGACATTCAAACTTGAAATGGATATATCTAGTTAATGAATGTATCTAGATTGGGCTTTTATATTAAAGGCAAGTATTAAGCTTGTGATAGATAATTGAGATGTTGAATGATATCAGTAAGTATTCAGAGAAAATAAGAGTTCTTTTTAGTTAATCCTGATAATTGATAAACGATATTTTTTATTCTGTTATAATTGTTCGAGTAAAACCAGATTATGGAGAAAGCCGTGGGCATCCCCTCAATTATCTTCTTTTTTCAAGAAAGGGAACAACAAAAATATTTGACTGAATGACCCATTTTGTGGATCGCACTCCAAGTGAATTATCTTTGTTTTTTATTTTTATAATCATTTTCTCAAAATCTTTCCCTCATTTGAAAAATTTCAATCAATTTGTGAAGCGAATGAAGAGTTAGAAACCCAATCAAGCCTTTCCTAAAATATGAAAGTTCATTTTCAATTGAAAAATTCCAAATAAATTCCTAAAATTCTATGAAAAATTTCAATTTTATTTTAATCAAGTTTAAATAATTTATAAAAAGTTGGAATGGATTCAGCCCTGAGTTTTAAGTGCGTTAATTTTCAATATTCAAATTCACTCAAAACTATTGATGATTTAAGTTTTGAAGTCCCAAAAGGTAAGACATTTTTGCTTATATTTTTCAAATTCAATTCATTTGTAATTTAAGGTAAAATATTTGCACTTTTGGGACCCAATGGCTGCGGAAAGACCACAATTATTCGTCTGATTTTGGGAAGACTTAAACCAAAATCTGGACTCATTAGAGTATTTGGTGTTAGACCCTCTTCTAAAGGATCAGACATACCTGGTCTTGGAGTTGGTTATATGCCACAAGAATTAGCCCTATTTGAAGAGTTTACTATCAAAGAGATTCTCACATATTATGGAACGATATATCATTTGGAGGGCCAGGAGTTGTCCAAAAGAATGAACCGTCTCATTGAAATACTTAATTTACCCGAAAATAGTCGACAAATAAATCAATTGAGTGGAGGACAGCAGCGGAGAGTGTCGATCGCCATAACTATGATTCACAGACCGAAACTTATTATTCTGGATGAGCCAACTGTTGGAGTGGACTCATTGCTCAGGAAGAAAATATGGAATTACTTGGAAGATATTTGCGAAAGATTTGGTATTTATTATCTCAAAAGATGGTAAATATAAGATTAAATATTTGTCTCAATTTTATAACCATTAGAACAAACAGTGATAATAACCACTCATTACATTGAAGAAGCGCGAAGTGCAGGGAATGTTGCGTTTATGAAACCCGGATCTATTCTTAGGCAAACAAATCCACAGAAAATACTAGAAGAATATAAATGTAAAACTCTTGAAGACGTATTCATAAGACTTTGTTATGAAGATATGAGTGAAAAGAAATCCAATTCTATTACAAGTCATACAACAAATCAAGTTTTAAACGAAACTAAAAGTGAAAGACTTTTTGAGGAAAACTCAACAAATAATTCCAATCTTTGGATTAAAAATGATTTCATTGATTTTAAAAGAGTTAAGGCTATGATATGGAAGTACTCTATTCTAACCATAAGAAGGCCACTCTTTTTAATAATGTTTTACTGTATTCCTGTCTTATCTTTGATTGCTATGAAGCTATCCATAGGTCAGAGTCCTTATAACATACCGATAGCCGTATTCAATGACGACCAAAACCCGATTCTCTCTCAACTATTCCTGGACTCAATTGACAGCAATTATATACATTTGAAAGAATATTCTGATAACCGAACGGCACAACAGTCTGTAGTCGAAGGATGTAATTATATGTCAATTGTCTTCAACAAGAAATTTACCGAAACATTTGAGACCAGAATTGAAAACATATTCGATATGAATGCAAATGATTTGGATAACAGCGAAATCAAATTAAGCGCAGACATGTCCAACACAGCGTTGATCTTATATGTGTTTAAATACATTTTCAGTGCCTTCGAGATATTCTCATTTAAAGTTAGCAAAATCTATGGGTATGTATGGGAATGGGTTCAAAAACAATTATCTCTAACTCATTAGAATTAAATACCTTTTCAGACATAATATCTATAGATTTATGAGTCCTATAAGTGTGGAACAACCTATTTATGGGGATTTAGATCTGGACGTAACCACTCATTTTGGTCCATCACTTATGATAGTTTTGGCTCACTTTCTACCAATGATTATATCTTCGCTTCAGATAATATATGACCGGAAAAATACAAGTTTAGAGCGGGTGCTGGTGTCCGGAGTTAAGCCATTTGAAGTGTTCAGCGCTCATATGATCCAGAATTTTGTTCTCATCATAAGTCTGGTTCTTTTCTCGATGTTTCTCTCATTCGTTGTTTTTGAGAACAAACAATTGGGAAGTTATCTTGAAGTCTATATAATGCTTGTATTGCAGGGCATATTAGGAATGGCTATCGGACTGATGGGCGCTCTTATACTCTTCGATGAAGTTTCTGTAGCCGTGAGTCCTATCTATAACTACTAATACAATCAATTTAAGTATTTATAAAATGGTTTTGTTTAATGAAAGGTTGGTATATCTGGTCTAATGCTTCCTCTATGGATATTGTCAGGAGTTCTTTGGCCATTAGAATCGATTCCGTTTTACTTTCGCTATATCTCTGATTTAAGTCCGATTACCCAACCTTTAGATGCCTTACGTTCTGTGATGTTGAGAGGATGGACATACAGTCAGCCAACGGTTCTTTATGGATATCTCATTAGTTTGGTCTACATTTTAGTCATTACTTGTTTAAACATTTTATTATTTCAAAAGTTCTCCGATAAGTCTTTGAAACTAAATATTTGGAATCTTTCTCTAAAATGACATTTTATGAAGACTTTTATGAATTAAATAAATGGGTTTTCCTTAAAATTCTTAATGAATTCAACCAATCATTGAATTTAATTTATTTTATTTCAAAACCATAATTGAAAAACATTTGAATCTATTATATATTAGATGAGATTTTTGACTGATTGTGTGACTGAAGATTATTCCGGATAACTATTCAAATTGAATTAATTCAATTTAGTACATTTAGATCTTGCAAAATTATAATTGAAAGCATTTGATAACCTCTACTAATCAAAAGTTTGATTTATTATTTGAAGATAATTATTGTTAATGAAAATGATTGATGAAAAATGTTGAAATTGTTTCATGGTCAAATGAATTCTGTAAACAGTGTTTTATAATTTGTTTCACATATTTTTGTTTTAATTTATTTTAACTTTATTTTGATCATTCATTTCTGAAATTTATTTTCGAAAAAATAGGTGAAATCCCTTTTGTAGATCAGGGATGAGCAGTGATAACAGAATGTCCTATTGCTCTAAGGAATAGTAATCATGTATTTACCATAAATTTACCTTGAAAATTAAAAGGGTATAAATATTTATAATCAATGATATTGTGGTCACAAAGCAATCAAATCAACGAAAACTCGTTTATCACAAGATTTTTGATTTCATTCAAAAATGAGATAAAAATTTGAAATTACTTTCCGTCTATTTTCCAAAAAACAAAATACAATTTCAAACCTCATATGAAATTCAAGATATATTTTAAAATATCATTAGTTTATAGTTTTGAGTGAATTTCCATATTTTGGTTAAACTAAAGATAACTAATAGTAGAAACTATTGAACATAATATGACAACTGTCCAGACGTGACATCATTGCGATCACAAAAGGGACAAAAGTTAACAGAAGCGCAAATATAACAGAAAAAGCTTTAAATGCGTTCCTTTTGCGGACCGAAGAGGTCTCACTTTCCATGTCTTTCGCATCCTTAGAGACAACTGAATATTCTGTGCTATTCTCAGATCTATTATGAAGAGCGCAATACAATAGCCAAAACATAATCGACAAGACATGCAATATTCTGATTGACCAAAGAAGAATATTCAAGAACAAGTACATTGTTCTGCCAATTTGCCAGTTGACCTGAGCTATTAGAAAATAGTCAAACGGAAAATATGTGAGACACCGGAGTATTTCCATTACAGGCGCACAACTCCTATGAAAATAAATTCAAATATAATGAAAGACTTAACATTAAAATCAAATTTTTTCGATTCAAACCTATTGTCAAATATAGTCCCGAATGAAGTCAATAGGAATATGATGTAAACCATTACAATCAATCCCTTTTCGGGTGAAAATTTCTATAAAAAATATATTACAAAATTGTTTTCCAATTTAATAAATGTCTTACAATATAAGGATGGTCAGCTAATAAGTAGAAGCCAAGAACAATAACTAAACTATGGACTGCGATATACCACTTCTTCCAGTCAGGAATATATGGATCGTAACTATATTTTGGTGCATTTGGATCAGGTTCGGGCACATCACTGATAAGACCCAATCTAGGTTTACCGGGTTGCCATCCTGGCCCTTTGAAAAGCGCTGACATTTTATTTCCGAAGCCCTCGACCTTTTGAAACTTTTGCCAAACGTCTCGATAGTAACCGAACTGTAGAGTCATTGAATCAAAAGTGTTAGGCGTCGGCGAAACGACTCCAAAAATGATCTTTTCTTTTTCCGTCTGATGAGTTCCGAATATTCTGTCCCATACCATGATGAGTGCCCCGTAATTCTTATCAATACAATATGGGTTCCTTCCGTGATGGACACGGTGTTGACGGGGAGTGTTCATTATATACTCAATAAAACCAAGATTACCAATCACTGAGTTGTGTAACCATACTTGGTATATCAAACTGAATTGAACATGCACCAAAAGAATTGGTGGCGGAATTATCAAAGCCAGAGGAACAGGAAATAGCTGTCAAATAATTATCATAACTTTAGAGCATTATATTGTGATTTATTTAACTTAAATGATTAGTAATTGATTACTGACCGCATAAACACATAAGTCTACCACAGAATCTCTTATAGTTGTTGTGATATTCACATCTTCTGCCATATGATGGAACTGATGGGCGGCCCACAGGATATTAAACTCGTGTAATGCCCTGTGAATCCAATAATAGGTAAATTCAACAAGCAACAACGAGGCGATCCACGTCCATATTGAGTGCAGCGGCAAGTTTACGATCGCAAAGTTGTTGTGAATCCAATACAATACCAAAATCGAAGACGTCAATAGAAATACCCTGTTTATAAAATAGAACAATTTTTGATATGTATAAGTCAATCAACTTTTAATCTATAGATAGTTTGATAGCTTTAAAACAAACCTCATTAAAGTGAAAAGAATAGCCGAACCGCTGTTTATAACGATATCAGTGAATCTAAACATATCTTTTCCCTGAAAATATCTGAGCACCGCTTCGATGAGGACCAGAGAGCCCACCACTGGCAACAACTAAAACCACGAATCAATCATTGATTACTAATTGTCATTTACAGGGGATTATATATTTTTGAATCAAATAAACACAATTATCATTATTTGAAAATTATTCAATAATTCACCAAGAATATATTTTTGTTTATTTTTATTTTAATAATAAGTAAAACTAATTTCATTATTTAAATAATATCATTTATAAGATGTCAATTTAGATATTAGTGATGAATATATGTATTTTTAATTTGTTTCATAATTTAAATTCAATTTAAATATAATTATTAATTAAATTTGCTCAATTTAAACATGTGAATTTATTGTGAAATCTCAGTTAATTGAAGAATTACTATTATAATTCTGAAAAATCAGTGGATTATATTAATAAGAATTTAATCTAATTGATTATGGAATGGAAAAATGGTGAGACTCACCGTAACCTCATAGTCCGGCACATCATAAGCGTTGTCTTTAGTTGTGTCAGTCGGAGAAAGAATATAAAAAAGAGCCAAAAATTCTGTCACAGTTTTAATGATCGTGTCTTTGAAACACTGGCCGATAGCGGTCAGCGTCCCATTGCTGTGAACAACGTATTCCATAACTGTGTCCGCAATTACCACAAACACAACGAAAACCACAACTAATCTAAACTTAGAAAAGTGACTGAAGGGAGAGAAACGGCTGTCAAACGGCTTTGAAAACACTAATTATATTCTTAGCCTTCGATTCATTGAAATTCTGAGTCCTTTACGCAAAATCAAATTTATCTTTCAATTCAAACCTGAATTACTTTTTTTTAAATTTATACCTTTTATTGTAATTAACTGCGAATACATTCTGTTCACGTCTTTAATGTTATTTCAAATATAATTTTTTGATTAATTCATTCATTTTTTAATCAACAGTTTTTTACACAAGAATTTAAAGAAGTTTTACTGTAAATATATGGCAGATATAACCAAACTCAGGGGGTTGAGGGGCAACCGAAATTGGAGGTCAAAATTTTGTTAGCCATTCTACTCGTAAGCGCTAAATATAGTTCAAATTAACCTTATTTTAATTGATAATTTAATGGAGTGTTTTTATTTTTGCTATACCACTTTGGGTATGTTTAATAAGTTGAACTTCAATTAGTTTTAGAGGATAGAATTGATTTCATTACATCAATAATTTAGAAAATTGAAATTAAGAGAAGATTCTTTTTATAAAATGACATTGAATATATTTAAGGCATAATTAGTAAAGAATAATTGAATTCTATAAATCTTAAGTTAATAATTACATTATAGTTGCTATGTTGGCGAAAAAAATACTCAATGCTTAAGGATACAATGGGGATACATTGGGGCAAATATAATATTGTCATGTTAATTTGAATTGGGAAAGCCTGGGAATAGAACGGGTATTAATTAACTTATAGATTTTAGAAATTGAAGCATCGATTCTGCTTAAACCAAACATGCTGAATCGAATGGTGATCAGAAAAATAAATAATTATTAAGCAAAAAGATGGATTTAATAAAATTCGATAGAAAAGTTCAAAATTGTTCATTTTTTTCATCACCATTGTATTCAGCATGTTTGGTTTAGTCAGAATCGATGCTTCAATTTCTAAAATCTATAAGTTTTATCTTATTCAAATGTAATTTTAACTCGATTTAATTGGGAAACTGAATTAGATTCAATTATGTGCAGTAGTGCGTTGGACTCGTCTTGATGTCCTCTTTCAAATGAGTACATAATAATTACACATTTGCTATTTTTTTTAAAAGAGCTCCCAAGGCAGGCTCCCTCGCCAAAATGTTTCACCTAGCAATATAACAAGCTCATTTTTTTCGCCAACATCTCAACATTATAGTGTATTATTACTGTATTTTTCTCGTGGAAAATGAGCTTTATCATTGACGTTTGCTTGAATCTCGTAAAAGGGTTGTTAAACTTTAATCTTGAAAAAATTATGAAAGTAATGGAACTTCAAACCTGACCAATAAATCACTGATTTTAAAAGAAGCTCAAATGAAAATTGTTATTAACTCAAATAATTTTAAATAAAGTCTAACAAATACTATGGAAATCCTATGGGGTCTCCAAAATGATCAATCCAAAATGTTCATTTGAGTTTCATGAATTTCATTCAGAAGAAGAAAAGAAACTAAATTAATGTCCACATTTGAGTTCTCTAAAATACTTTCAAATATTTCTTGAATTTTGATTGGATTTAAGTTATTGACAGGTAATTCAAATAAAAAACATTCATAAATTTTTGATAGACTTGAGTGGTTATTTCAAATTGAAGGTCATTTCGCAATATGAACAATATGAAAAAGAAAAATATTGACTAACTTCTATTCTCAGGAAAAAATGAATAAACCATTGGTTAATTGTTATTGGTGAGTTTTAAATTTTATCTTTCATATTTTCCCCTTGTTTTTCAAAATCTTTTATCTTGAGTATCAGTTTTACTTTTTATGTCATAACAAGCTTTGATTTATTGAAGAAAAACCAGAATATTGTCAACAATTTGTTACATAACTTTTTTTTAAATAAATTAAGTTTTACTCTTTTACAGGGATTCCCAAGGTCCGTGACTCTAGGGGGGAGGGGGGATAAGGTATGGACTTTTAGGAAAATTTTCTCATCAAATTCTAGGGGGGGGGTTAGGAGAGGAATTTTTTCAAAAAATGG
>JAQIXD010001106.1:0-17539 GCA_034699985.1 Minunthozetes semirufus
TTGGATGAGCTAGAGCCATTTGAATTTTGATTTTGCCAAAAAATATGAGTGTCAACTTATTTGTTGCAAGTTGTGTATATAAAATAAAAATAATTCAGAACCCATTCGTATTAATATCATTTTCAATGATCTAATGATTAATATATGGCTATACATGGATAAGAACAGCTCAGTAAAGACGGGTGCAATTTAATTTGGTTCTTCTATCAATGGTTGAATCAATGATATTACCATTAGATGAAAGATATCATAAATGATATCATTTCGTATCAAATGATAAAATTTTAATTAATGAAAAAAAGCATAATTTTTGTTGTATTACCCATAATATCATGAGTAGATAGGATTCCTAAAAATAACTCTATGTTCCAGCAATACATCAATACCTGTATATCTGAGGTATTAATTACTCATTAATTACATATTAATTCTCATTAATTAAATATTCAATGAATTTGTTGGTGATATTCGTCAGACATTTTTCGATTATTATTATTAAGGATATATTTTTTGTGGAATCTATTGAAAAATTCGAATTAAGAAATCATAAAATTATAGCACAGAATAAAATTCATAAACAATTTATTTGTGATTCCTTAGAATTGTTACATCAAGTAGTAGTAAATTATTGATAATATTTGATAACATTGTTAAACCTGTTAATTATAATTTCATCTCTAATTACTTATTAATTAATCTCTATTTTTATCAAAATAAAGATATAATTTCAATGTTGTTATGGGAACAGGTATAAGGGCTGTCCTCAAAAAGAAGTTACAATAAGTCGAAAAAATTGATTTTTTTATTGAATTCGATAATAAAAATAATAATCAAATCAGAGATTAATTAATCGGAACTACACTTAAATTGAGGACAAAATTGAGTGAAAATTGTTGAGATTTGCTTCAAATAAATGGACACAAAAGACACCGAATTTTAAATAAGAATTGAAATGAAAATCACTTTTTGAACAAAAATATTGCTTTGAGTTCAATATATAAACGAATAAATGTTTTGTTATTTTTATAGAAAAAATAGATTAAAGAGAAAAACGAGTCATTAATTCGTACGAATATTTGAGAAGATAAATATCCAAGAATAATACAAGAATAGTACCAAGATAGTATATAGTGATAATTGTTAACAATATCAATGTTCATAATTCAAATACTGCCGAATGAATCAAATATTAGACAAATATATAAATCAAAAACAAAAAGAAAGTATTTTTCGGTTAAACCTCTAAATAAAAGTGTTTTGAAAATATGTATTGAGTTTGAACTCAACTTCAGGTGTTTTTCGGGTGTTTTCATAATTTCAAACTACTATTGAACGGCTGTTCAGTGATGTGAAACACAAAATATCACTTTGAGTGGGGATACACATGAACTGTGCAAACAATCAGAGGTCTAACCGAAGCCCATAACCATAATTAAGTCCATTTTATAGTAATAATAATAATAAGAAAAATTGAATAAAATATTTGTTTAAACGAAAAACTGATACAAAAATAGAGGAAATAATTCCGAAACTAAATTACAAAAACAATATAACTATAATTCCAATAACCCGTCCCTTAAGTACGGACTAAATGTAATAAAGTGTCTTATATTTGTAATTCTTCGGCAGTGAACAAGTGATTCAAGTTTATTGTTTACCATCTGATCCGATCATCCAATTATGGATCGCATCAGTCGTTTGGAGAGGTCTTCATTCATGGCATCGAATTCGGATGACTTGAAGACTGCCTTCCAATTGGTTTTTGCGAATTCAATGCAAGACTTCTCCAAATCAATTAGCTTTGAGTTAACAGCCATTTCATAGAAGGAGCAGACATTAGACAAATTGATTGTCTGCTTATTCAAGGTTTTCAAGCGTTTAGTGCACAGTTGGTTCAGCTCAGGCTCATCGAAAGCATTGGCCAAATTCAAGAGGTCTCCGATATATTGATCGTCAAATTGGGGGACAATTCCGTAGAGGTATTGCAGGAATGCGAGGAAAGCTGTGTAAGATCCAGGGTCTATACGTATCTCAAACATATTCTGTCCGTTCAGCCGTTTTTTAATCACTTCCCAGAATTTCTCGTTTCTTATCTGAAGAATAGTTTTGTGACAATAAATACAATTATTTCCGATAATAAACTTCAAGTCGTGTTTCATCGGATCGTTGAACGAAAGGCGCAAAAACTTGAGAAATGCTTCTCCGGACAGCTCTTCGGGATTGGGTTGAGTTGGCTTAGCTTCTGTTGATTGGTTAGTTGAGTGATGAACGCTACCATTGGAACCATTGGTCGCCAGAGGCGTACCTATGGGTCCAATAGCAAACTTGCGTTCAAATGAGGACAGGGAGAGTGGGGGCGGACTTATTATCGGCGAAAATGATGATTGATTGCCATTAAGTTCACGATTAGCGACAATAGTCTTCTGAGCAATAATTGGTTCCTTAACTTGTCTTTGGTTTGATTCCAACGAACTAATGATATAATCGTTGACTACAATAGTCTTATAAGTGATCTTATTTTTGGCGTATTTCGCGTAGACGTCAAACAATGACTTCCCCTCCCATTCAGTGATCTGATGCGGAGTCAAATACTTCTTATACGAACAAAAACCCCAAATAAAACACTTGTTATCAGTTGAGACAGCGATGGATAAGTCGTTCTCATAATAGGTGACGATATCCATAATCTTAAGTTCATTATTCAGTTTAAATGGTGTGAACTGTTGGCCGGTCTTCCCGTTCCCTATTTGGCCGAATTCGTTGTCACCAAAAGAATAGATAAATCCGTCGGACGTTAAAAGCATTGAATGATTTGGTCCGCACAGGGCTTTCACAAAGACAGTGCTCTCCAATCCGGGCACCATTTCTGGACGGTTCGACACTGCTTTGTCTCTTCCCTTCCGAATATCATATTCTTTAGGGCGACCCAACTGTCCGGACTCGTTGAGACCCCAAATGTATACCTTTCCGGTGACTGTAAGCGCAAGAGAATGGTTTCTACCACAAGATATGGTTCGGACGTCTTCTTGAATGTAGACTTTGGTGGGCACGTGGCTCGACATGTAGTGTCGGTCTCCTAACTGACCAAAAGTATCAGAACCCCAGGCGTACACCTCTCCAGTTGTGGTCAGTGCTAACGAATGTGAAGCTCCGCAACAGATCTGACAAATATTCTTGAGAGCGAACTCATCCATAAGGAGAGGTGAGTGCGATGCCTCGTAACCGCCATTACCCAACTGACCATAACGATTCTGACCCCATGAATAGCACTGTCCATTCTTTGTTAGTGCAATGCAATGCTCGAAACCATATGCGATATCAATGAGGTATTTACCAGTGAGGGTCTGATTTAGCTCCGGTTGTCTGATATCTTCGTCCCATTTTCCTAATCCGAGACAACCCTTTCTATTGTGTCCAAAGCAATAGACTTTGTCTTCATTTGTAGCAAATATTACTTTCGATCCATTGTTACCAAAAACACACAAAAGTCGGATCTTTTGTCTAACTTTGGCCTCAATTAGTGTTGAACTAAGAATCGGAAAGTTTTTAATATCCAAAACATTATCCATTCGTTCGGTATTTGTATTAACTGTCAGTCAATGAAAGGATTATTACAAAAGATTTGATTAAAAAAATACTAAAAATAAAACAAAAACTAAACAAAAATTTAGTGAAAATCATAAACAGATGTAAAACATGTCATAAAAACAACTCAGGATTTAATCAATGATGAAATGAAACAAACAAATGATCAACAGATCGCACATACACTACGTCACCCCACCCTACCTCGCCGTGTCCTTGGATCAATTCTTTGTAAATTTCCCGCTTAAAAACAGTACCACAAATTGTTTGACCATTTTTACAAAAATATATCCACAAAATACAAGACAACCATTTATATTGATTTTATCTCAACTCACCGTATTATTCAACTTTACCTCGATATGTTGATAAGCAAGCAAATATCACAATATGGCCTATATAGCATGTGCTCTAGAAAGTATTGACCTAGATGCGCATTACAAGATAAAAGTACACAAAAAATGATAGAATAGTAGTTTGATAAATGATATGATCATATTGTGATCACTTAACTCAATGCAATCAATCAAATAAAAGCCAATCAAAAAACGCCACAATTTATTCGGTTTATTTAATTTGCAGATTTATTATACAGTTATAGAGCTATTGAATAGAATTCCTTACAATTGAGGGGCAATCAAACCGACCGATCAAACAACTCATCAATAATTTAGAGTCAAAACTGACCACAAAATCAAAACTAATTTAAATCTAAATAAATGTACAAAAAAAGTGAATTGACTTTTGTTTTACAAATAATAATAATATCTATAAATCAATAAAATAGTCATCAAAACCAAAATAAGAGTCAATTCTTGTCATTATTTCGCTAATTATCTCAAAATTCTTGAAACTAATGATAAGAGAAAAACAATTTATATTTAAACGGATTTTGAAATCACTTGAAATAAAAACGAAAAAAATATTTATATTTATTTAAAGAGATTTATATTTAAACTAAAATTATGACTCATTCTTATCGGCGGCTCTATCCGTGTCTTCGCTATCAGTTTCAATAGCATTCCTAACATTATTGACCAGTTCTTCGGTCTCGGCGTCGCCTTCAGCTACTTTTCCAGTTCTGGTTTCAACGATTCCATTAATAGTTCCCTTAATATTAGTGTTATTGTCTTCCAATTCGGCCAAAACTAATGCCAAAGCCTTTTGTTTTGGACTTAATTTTCTGCAAAAAATTGAAAATAAATAACAAAAAGAAGAAAATGAATGAGAGGTCAGACATACTGAGGAACTTTCACTTTAAGATGAATATAATGGTCTCCGTTTCCATAACTCTCTATTCTTCTGATTCCTTTGTTTGCGAGTCGTATACGGCTGTGAGAGCTCGTCCCGGGAGGGATTTTAAGAGAGACGTCTTCATGGAGACCTCCAACGGTGACGGTTCCGCCGAGAATTGCTTGCGATAGAGTGATATCAGCGTCTGTGTGAACGTCGGCGCCGTCTCTCCTGAAGTATTGACTTCTGGCGACTCTAAACGTTATATACAATTCTTTGTTTCCGATTTGCATTCGTTTTGCATATCCGTCGTCAACACCGGCCGGTACTGGTATTTGAACGTTTCTTCGCTGTTGTGTCGAACCCTTTCCATTGCATTCACGACAGGGATGTTTGATATGAAATCGCGTTCCTTTACACATACGACACGTCGAACGCATCACGAAAGGACCGGTGGATATCGTTTCCATACCCGTCCCCTGACAATAGGGACAGCGCACAGGCTTGTGATCGTCTTGACATCTAAAACATATTTATCTTCAGTGAGAAACAGTTTGTGAGGGAAGGCTTCAGATAAAGTCATACTTTGATCCTTTACACTTTGGACAGGTGTCTATTACATCGATTCTTATCTCTTTAGTGCATCCATTCGCTGCTTCTTTGAAGCTGAGGCTCAACTGAACCTCTTGTGGCGCAGAAAAATCAAAGTCAAAGCCATCGTTCGACCGGAAAGACTGTTCGCCGAAGCCTTTGGCAAAATCACCGAAAATATTGCGGAACAGCTCTTCCGGATCAATATTCGAATGGAAGCCTTGGAATCCGCTAAAACCCTGACCAGCACCCGGTCCACCCATATTAGAGGCCGTAGAACCGAACTGATCGTATTGTCGTCTCTGAAGTAAATTAAAAAAGAGATAATTAAATAAAATGAAAGCACGAAATGGATCTCTACTTTATTTTCATCGGACAACACTTCGTATGCTTCAGAAACTTCTTGAAATCTCTTGGCGGCGGTCGGATCGTTCTTATTGGTGTCCGGGTGCCACTTCTTCGCCAATTGATAATAGGCTTTCTTAATGTCCTTTTGAGTGGCGCTTCGGTCAACACCTAATGTTTTATAATAGTCTTCTGGCGATAACAAATTGTTTGATGTATTAAAGTTTCGACACAACGGCGGAACAGATATCACACTTGTCCTGAGCACAAGTCTCGGCCAAGAATTGGACCGAAATTTTGGTGACAAATGACGCAAACTTTTTAAGCATTGATTAGAAATCATTGCAACTGATATTATGGCTGTCATCTGACAATCTTTTAATTAATTGTTCGTCATTTTAAACATAAAACACATTTAAATATAAAATTAAATTAAAATTACATTTAAATTGTTTTCATCAAAAACATGTGTTTTATTGACTTTTCCAGAAATCTAATGCAATAATTAACTCCAAAAACATTGTTATTTATATTTGAAGGGAAGAAACCATTCATTCATAGAAATCAATTGACAAAACACTGAAAAATATTTGAGGGAATAAATAGTGTTCAAAAACATAACGTTTATTAAGAAAAGTAGAGGTCTTATAAAACTTTTGAGATCTTATCTGTAATATTATTTCTGTTCTGTTTTGCCATTAATTTCAATGAAGATATTCCACAAATATTTCTTCAGTTATGTAATAAAAATGTTGACGATATTTATGAAGAGATAATTGAAAAACATTTTGATTTTGAAATCAAATGATTTGACAATTATTTTGAACTTTTAATTGCAATTAAGTTTATTGTAATTGAATTCAATTAATAATAACTTTAATTATAAAATTTGATACATTTTTAGTTCGAGTATTACTCAAGAAATGTCAGAAAGTATTTTTGTTCCTCTCAGCGATCGAAAGAGCGGTTCCGGTGACCAGTGGACAGATTTCACAGTATTGTATGGATGCGTTTCTGTGGGAAATGTACCACAACTGACCATTGATTTGATTATTTCAACTTTGATTGAGTTAAATGAGTGTAAACTCTGTGGTTATATATATTCGCCATCACTTATGCCTCTCTCAGGTCCCGATCCGTATCGCTTTGGCGGTCAATCGATGGCCACTTCCTGTCAAGGTTTTACACCACTTGAAGAGTTGAAGAATATTTTACTCATTTTTATTAATTGTATTTTTAGTGTTTGAATGCGTTAATCGGAAGCTCCTTATTATCCAACAAAGAACTCCTGTCTATAAAGTGAGTCTTTCACTCATTTTTCAAGAATTTTGAGTCATTTCTGAATATTTTGTTAGGAATTGCGGAAAGAGTTTTGCGAAGCCTTAACTCTATGGCTGTCCTCTTATCGACTCAAACAAGTAGTTATTCTGAGCTCCAGTTTTATCGAGCATTTGGTGTCAGCCCTCGATTCTGGTGATTGTTATCCCATCAGATATCTTAAGAATCAAAGCAATACCGAAGACGAACATCGACTCAATGATAGCCTTAATTGGAAAGCAGTCGAAAGAGTAAACGCTTTCACTCTTCAGGCATCAGAAGATGGAGTAATACATCTTCCGGGCAGTGGTTCCGCCAAAGATCTTCTCAAATGTTTAGACAAACATAAGATTTCAGGCATCGGTTTAGTGTTGTTCTGCTCTGAAGGCGATAATAGACCGCATTCTTATGCTTTCGTTAATGCAATCAATCGTTGGATTAATTTAATTGACTTTAACTCAACCGACAGTAAAATCAAGTCATGGATTACTCCATTTTCATGGCGTCAACTCTTCGGTGAAGAACCGCCGAAAGAAATCTTTTAATTACTTTTTGTTTTCAATAATTTTTTATTCATTTAATTCTCATTAAAAACAATTTCTGTTCTTTTAATACAAAATTAATTTTCATTTGAAATACAAAACAATTAATAAAAGAATCGAAAATCAAAATGAGTTTGTTTATCATCTCTGATATAATCCTCGAATATTTTGCGGTCTTCTGAGTCTTTGATCAAAATATAGTCCCGAAAGTGTAAATACTTGAGACGTTCGCAGCCATCGATCAAAACAAGAAGACCTTTGCCTTTGAACTTAAATCCAGCGCTTCCTATGAGCTGTAAGTGTGTCAAACACTTGAGGTTTGCCATCGATTCCAAGAATTTGTCGCTAATATTCTGTTTTACGTATTCGACAGTCAATTGTCTTAATTGTGGGACAATTGTATGAATTCCACTGAATTTGTGATCTCTCAGACAATTGAAACGGAGTTCCAAACTCAACAAATTCTTACAGTTTTTAAGCGGTTTCAGATCAGATATATCTTCTTCAGGCAATTCTTTATTGATATTATGTTTACTTATAATGAAAGACAATTTCTTAAGACCTCTGAAATCAGTGAAACTTTTAAAACATTCACTTTTGTTGAAATCCTTTCGAAAGACACAAATGAATCCAAAGTACTCCAAATTAAGACAATTGTTTGCAATCGATTCAATAGTTTTCGCCCACAATTCTGATCCGAAGTCCTTATTGTTTGCCATTATCTTCAGATATTTCAAATTCTTCATTTGCGAGAACTCTTTGATCATCGAATTGGAACTAACGGTTACTTTGATATCCAAATACTTTAAATTTGGAAATCTCTTCTCCGAAAGGAATTCCATTTCATTTTGATTGACAGATATGTCACTGATTTTCACCAATTTTTGAGACATTAACTCAATATCTCTAACTTTTATACTTTCAATGGATAACACATTCTTTGAATATTGAGTCAAAGATGTGATGACTTGTTTGTAGTAATTAGATCTTGAAAATGAAATCTCTTCCAATTGTTCGCCAAATATTTGACTGAATTCGTTCAGATCCAGAGATTTATTGGTAGAGAAGTTGATTCCGATACCTCTCAACTGATGGCAATTAATTTTGATTGCATTAATAACTTCTTTCATATTAAGGACAGGAACTCTGATCTCAATTCTTGTGATAAATTTGAATTTCTTGAGAAGAGTTTCAAATATAGTGATATTCATTCGGCATTTGTTTACCAAAACAAGTTGTTTCTGATCGCCAAAAGACCACGAGAGTAGGTGTGCCGACCCTCGACTGAGCTCTCCTTTTGAGACTTTCACAGAAGTTATTTCCAAAACATTTTGTTTATTGAAAACAAATTTCTGAAAGCGTTTGGACACCGATTCGTATCTCATTTTATCTTTTATAGGAAGATAACCCAAAATCAGTTCAAACAACTCGTCATCAAATCTTTTGTCAAATGAATCTCGAATTGAATTCATCTTTGATTTAGTTTTAAATTAATTTGATAATTGTCTGAAAAAAAATTGTTCGCCAAAAGTGTTGACAAAATATTGAATGAAATGTGAGTTTCAGAAAAAAAATGATCTCTTGTTTGAAACAAAAGTGTATACTCTTTGCGCCAAAAATTGTTTAAAACATTTATTTGATTTCAAACTTATAAATACATTTTACAAGTTATAAGAATTTATCACAAGAATTAGGAAATCATTGACAAGAGATTAACGATAATCTGAAGATTCAATTTTCAGATTATCTCCATTTGAATGATATTTTGTAAAAGATTTTCGAGAATATTATGTAAACAATAAATTGAATAAAAAATAAATGAATTAAATTTTGAAAAAATTTTCACTGAATTTATTTTGAGTCAAATATTTGAAGTTTTTATACAAAATTGTCTTTAATTTTGAATTGAAAATAAAAACAATTAAATTAATCGCAAATCAAGTATTTTTGTTATCTTTAATACAATTCTTGAATTCTTTGCGCTCTTTTAAGTCAATGATCCAAATGTTTTCCGCAATCTTTAAATACTTGAGACGTTTGCAGCCATCGATCAGAACATTAAGACCTCTGCCATTGAACGGGAAGTTAACACTTCCTTTGAGCTGAAAGTTTGTTAAACACTTGAGGTTTGTCATCGATTCCAAGAATTTGTCGCTAATATTCTGTTTTACGTATTCGACAGTCAATTGTCTTAATTGTGGGACAATAGTATGGATTCCATCAAATGTTTGATCACTCAAACAATGGAAACGGAGTTCCAAACTCAACAAATCCTTACAGTTCTTGAGGGAATTCAGATCCGATATATCTTCTTCAGGCGATTCGTTATTGATATCATCTTTACTTATAATGAAAGATAATTTCTTAAGACCTCTGAAATGAGTGAAACTTTTAAAACATTCACTTTTGTTGAAATCCTTCCGAAAGACACAAATGAATCCAAAATATTCCAAATTAAGACAATTGTTTGCAATCGATTCAATAGTTTTCGCCCACAATTCTGATCCGATGTCCTTATTGTTTGCCATTATCTTCAGATATTTGAAATTCTTCATTTTCGAGAACTCTTTGATCATCGAATTGGAACTAACGGTTACTTTGATATCCAAATACTTTAAATTTGGAAATCTCTTCTCCGAAAGGAATTCCATTTCGTTTTGATTGACAGATAAGTCACTGATTTTGACTAATTTTTTGGACATTAACTCAATATCTCTAACTTTTATACTTCGAACGGATAACACATTCTTTGAATATTGAGTTAAAATAGTTGCGACTTCTCTGTAATAATTAGAGCTTATAAATGATATGTCTTTCAATTGTCGGCCAAATCTTAGGCTGAATTTCTTGAGTTCAACAGATTTAATGGTAGAGAAGTTGATTGCGATGTCTCTCAAATGACGACAATTACTTTTGATTGCAATAATAACTTCTGTCATATTAAGGACATAGACTGTGATCTCCACTCTTGTAATAAATTTGAATTTCTTGAGAAGAGCTTCAAATATAGTGATATTCATTCGGCATTTCTTTACCAAAACAAGTTGTTTCTGATCGCCGAAAGACCACGAGAGTAGGTGTGCCGACCCTCGACTGAGCTCTCCTTTTGAGACTTTCACAGAAGTTATTTCCAAAACATTTTGTTTATTGAAAACAAATCTTTGGAAACGTTTGGACACCGATTCGTATCTTATTTTTTCTCGAATCGGAAGATAACTTAAGATCAGTTCAAATAAGTCGTCTCCAAATCTGTCGTCAAATGAATCCCGAATTGAATTCATCTCTGATTTAGTTTTTGATTTCTTTAATAATAATTTACAAAAAAATGTGACCAAAAGTGTTAACAAAATGTTGAATGAAATGTGAAAGTAATGTATTGTTTGGAAAAAACTGTATAAACTTTGCCCCAAATATTGTTTATTGGATTTCAAACTATGAATACATTAATTCATAGAAATTAAGAAAATCGAAGAAATTTAAGGAGGGATTAAAATGTGATTACTAGAGGAACAAGTTTACAGATTATCTCTATATAAGTAGTTTTCTTAAGAAAAGATATTTTGTAAAAGATTTGCGGAAATGTAATGTAATCAATAAATTCTTGGAAAACAGTGAATAAAATTCTAGAAATCTTTTCATTGAATTTATTTCGAGAAAAATATTTGATTATTTTAAACAAATTATTTTTATGTTTTAAAAAATCCAGAAATTGTGTTAAAAATAGAAAATAAAATAAATTCAAATTAAATTTAATATTATTATGAATTTCAGTCCAATTCTAGAATGTTTTGCGCTATTCTTTGATCTTGTAATTTGTTATTTTATTTGGTTAAGCATTTGATAACTTATCGATATTTAACCTTTGATTCTAATTAGAAAACATCTCTAATATTATAATCAGTTTAAATGAATTTATTCATTAATTATCATAATTGGTTTAAAGTACTTAAAAGACTTCATTTAATTCATCGTTTTATGTTATTTTAGTCAACAAATTAAGAGATAATAGGATTTGGTTTTAAATTTCGATATAAAAGTAATTCAAATGTTTTAAACATAAAAGTTTTCAATTTCAAAGTTTGAGCGAAATTATGATTTTAAATGTGTAATGCAATACATATCAAACACATTCAACTCAAACGATGTCTAAATTCCCAGAATATAATGTGTGTTTAATAAAATAATTTTCATAATAATCTGTAATTTTATACAATCACTAAAACTCTTATCAAAATATATCCTTTTTAGTAGTTTTTCCACATTTTAAGGATATTTGAAAAATAATTATTAAATTACTCATTTATACTCATATACGGGATTATTAACATAAATCAAAGAGAAATAGCAAGATAAATCATTTTCATTAGCCATTGAAAATTGATTCTGAAGCATAAAGCACAGGATAAAGTGGCAAAAAAGTGAACTGTCGTTATGTTTTTATCTGTTGTCATAATCTGAAAACTATTTTCCTTTTATTTGACGACTGGTTTAGTGTTTCAGTCGATAGTACTCTAACTTTGAGTTTGAAATTCTGGTAAATGTGTGACACAATTGTTGTGTTATTATAAATATAACGAATGTTTTTCATACATATTATAAATCCTTCGACACATTAATGAGTAAATGTAGTGAACGCTAAACTCAACTCAAAATTAAAATCTAATATACGATTGGTTTTAATTTATTGCTTAAACTGTACCTGTTTATAGTCAAGTGTTTTATAGCATTGAATTTGTTTCGCTTGTATTACTCGTCTGATGAATGAGTGGTTGAAAAAATATTTATTGTATTTATTTATTAAATCAAATATAAGTGAAATTATTGAACAAATATTTTTCGTTTGTTTTAACAAAAAGTGGTTTTAATTTGTTTCTCATATAAGGAGTGAAGTATTGAAAAGCAATTTCACTGCAATTATGTCTCAATTAACTGAAGACCAAATTCAAGAATTCAAAGAAACTTTTGGAATATTTGATACTAAAGGTGACGGAAAGATCAGTGTTGCACAGGTCGGTGACGTCATCAGAGCTCTTGGCCAGAATCCAACCGAAGCTGACCTAAAGAAATGTTGTGATAAACTGACTCCCGAAGAAAGGATCAGTTTTGACACATTTATGCCAATATTGCAATCTGTGGTCAAAAATAAGAGAACATATTCTATCGATGAGTTTGTCGAAGGTCTCCGACATTTTGATAACGACGGCTCAGGATATATCAGTTCTGCTGAACTCAGACACCTCTTAACCGCTTTGGGAGAGAAACTAACCGAAGAGGAGGTCGAGCAGATTCTTGTCGGTATGGAAGATGAAGAGGGACGGGTTAACTATGAGTATTTTGTCAAACAAATAATGAACGCCTAATTTCACCCTTCCTTTCATTTTTCATTAATTATTAATACAATTCTCTAATTTATAAAATAATTTGAATTAAAGTTTATTTAAGAAAATTAATTAAATATTATTTCGAAAATAAAAATAACTCAATAATTAAATGTATAAAAAAAGTTGAATGCTCATTTATTCTCATTTATTCTCATTTATGTTCATTTTTAAAAAATTATTTTTTTTATGCTTATCTGAAAAATTACTCATTTATTCAATTAATATATTAATGAATATTTAGTTAAAAAGATTTAAGTATTTGAAAACTTTTCTATTAAGCGATCAAATGTTTTGAAATGAATTATATAATGGTATCGAATATCCAGTGTTTTATCGAAACCCATAATAATAAGAGTATAATAAAAATGAAACCATAATATGAACTGATTTTTTGCACACATTTATTAACCTTAACTGAAAAGTTGTTGAAATATTATCGCATTTCTCTATAGAAACAATTGAGTAATAGTCAGTAATAGTCACTAAAAGCCCTACTTTAAGCTTAATTAGCCAACAACTCAATCCTGTTTTCATTACAAACCTACAATCTCTTGTGTCTAATGTCTGTAATGTAAAAATCATAATTTGATACTTAACTCAGGTTTGAAAATCAAATTCTAATCCTTTTTGTGAGAAAAGTTGAGTTTGTTTTTGTTGGTTTTGAAAATATAATTTTCACACAAACCTGAGCCCAGTTCTGACTGACAAAACTTCCTCTAAATGCAAGCAATCAAATGTGTTGTTGTAGGGGACGGGTATGTATTCTGAGTTTTCACTCTTGATTTTTATAGAATCTGTTTTTATGATTGAACTCTATTTTCAAATGTGTTTTATTCAGAGCTGTCGGCAAAACATGTCTTTTGATAAGTTATACGACAAATGCATTTCCCGGTGAATACATTCCCACTGTTTTCGACAATTATTCCGCTAATGTTATGGTTGACGGAAAACCTGTTAATTTGGGACTTTGGGATACAGCCGGTCAGGAAGACTACGACAGACTGAGACCCCTTTCCTACCCTCAAACAGACGTTTTCCTTATTTGTTATTCTGTTGTCAATCCCTCGTCATTTGAAAACGTTAGAATCAAATGGTATCCAGAGGTTAGACACCACTGTCCAGACAGACCCATCATATTAGTCGGCACTAAACTAGATCTCAGAGAAGATCCCAAAACTCTGGACAAACTAAGAGAGCGGAAAATGGCTCCCATCACATACGCACAGGGACTGGCTATGGCTAAAGATATCGGTGCTGTTAAATATCTTGAGTGCTCAGCACTTACTCTTAAAGGACTGAAGAATGTGTTCGATGAAGCAATCCGTGCCTTTCTTTGCCCACAAATCAAACCAAAGAAGAAGAAATCTGGATGTGTCACCCTTTAAGTATATATTTTTAATCCTTTAAAAGTTATTTTTTGTTGATTTTACAAAAGAATATAAATATAATATAAAATAAACCAGGTTAAATCAGGCTAATTTAGGCTAACACAGCCTAACTTCAGCTAATTCTCTTGTAGTTTTGATATTTAGAGTTTTATCGGTTTTTGATAATTTAATCAATTGTTTGCAATAATTTATTATCAGTTTTTAATGTAACTTAACTTTTCATCCATTAAAATAGACTGAAATCGATTTTATCTTTTAGATAATCCTTTAAAAAATCACCTTGTCTCATAATTCAATAAAGTCAAAATTTATCATAACTACCGAACAACTAAATTATGATAACATAATTCTAAGCATTTATTAAGACAAATGTTCCACAAAAGGAGTCTCTAATATAACAATTATCTTCTCTATGGAAACAATTGTCTAAACGACAATAAATATTATTTTTTTAAAAGTCATTTGACTAAAAAACACTGAAAATAGTCTACTCATTAACAACAAATAATATCCAACTCTGAGAGCGGATTTCTAATTTGATTTTTCTGGGAACTGAAGTGTCATTTTGTTAAAATGCAAGCAATAAAATGTGTTGTTGTAGGAGATGGGTATGTATTTTATAAATTTCATAAAACATTAAATATTTTGGACTTTATTTCTATTCAGTGATTGCGATAAAATCCGTCTTTTGATAAGTTATACAACAAATTCAAGTGCAGGCGACTCAAGTTCTGTATATATTCCAACTGTTTTCGACAATAACACCATTAATACTATTATTGACGGAAAGCCAATTAGTGTTTCACTTTTTACTACCGCCGCTCAAGAAGAACATCATATATTAAGACCCCTTTTCTACAATACAGATGTGTTTCTACTTTGCTATTCTTGTGTGAGCCCAACCTCTTTTGAAAATATTAAAACCAAATGGTATCCAGAGGTTAGGCAACACTCTCCCGACACACCTATCATTTTAGTGGGCACTCAAATTGAGCTTAGAAATGATCAAGATACTATTTCTAAATTAAGCGAAGATAAAATGTCTGCCATCACATACTCACAGGGACTGGAACTGTCTAATGAGATAAGTGCTATTAAATACATTGAGTGTTCAGTATTCAACCTGGAACAAGTGAAAACTGTTTTCGATGAGGCTATCTCTGCTGTCGTTAGACCACAATCAAGAATAAAAAAGTCAAAATCAAAATGCATTCTCTCTTAATTTGATTGAAATTTTGTTCAAAAATTTCATTTTATTTTTAGGAATAGTTTTTAGAAATCAGTTCATTCATCTTCATTCATTTTGAACATTCAAAGTTGAAGTTTAATCAGATTTATATAACATTTATTAAAATATAATAAATTTTATTAAAAGTTTTTCAAATGTCATTCAAATGTCATTTATTCTAATGAAACGTCTGAACCATTTATAGCATAAAAACAACAAATTATTTGAATTCTGTTTTGAGATTAATTTATTGCATAATAATTGACGTAATTCTGGGTTTTATTTGATGTCTAATCAATTATTTGATTCACTAATGGCTTTGATTGCAATATACGGATCTGTATTAATAGGGAATGGTATATGTGGTGTCTGTCCATCTATCCACACATCTAATGATGTCTCGACACTTGTGTCATATTTTAATGAATCAAAACTTATAACACAATTGAATTGCTCTCCGATATAATGGAGTATAAAGCGAGCCATCCATAGCTGATCGGCGATAGGTATTCCTCGAGTCGGACCAATTTTAAAACTCCAAAGGGCTGGCATATCGCTTGTCTGGATTGCACTTATGGGTAGACCCGCGTAGAGACAGGCCCTAAACAAATTTTTGAAGAATTATCTCATTGAGTGATATATCACTTGTTTTTCAGAGATTACTTGTAAAAGGCTTCACTGATATCACGTCCCACAACCATATTGGTGCCGACCCCATATTTATAGTCAGGATTCTTAGAATCGTAATCATCGAAAGGCCATCCGATCGGCTTTTTTGTCGATGCATTCAAAACAATATATGACTGCAAAATATAATCCATTTTTATTTACCATTCCTTGTCTTATAGTGTAATAAACCTGTCTTATAGTAAATGTGGGTATTTTTGAATCATCCCATTTGGCAAATAGTGATTCACAGGGATCTCTATTAGTTGAGGCTTACATGAGTAGAAAATTTTGTTATTTCAAGAAATAGGAATTAGTTTTATACCTGGTATTTCATATTTAGTGGGAACACAAAACACCAATTTATTTGTGTGTTTTCTAAAGGGATCGCCACAGAGTAGAACAGGTCTTAGCCAACATTCGGAATTCGTCACTAATTTCATGTGTCCTTCGGTTATAAAAATAAAAGAGAGTCTCAAAGATTGGATTTACTAAACATTATTAGGAAGTCTGACCACATGAATACCCACAATAGCACCAAAGGGGCACTTCCTCTACGCTTTTTGGTTCAGATTTCATATAATTAGATTTGGTTCTTAAGTCTCGACCTAAAAACAAACGATACAAATAAAATTGGATTTTATTTACCAATAATCAGTGAATAGATGCCTACCGTTCCCATCCAACCAGATATACCTAAGCATTGAGTAATCAGTTCTCTGCGGTAATGAGTGATATCTGAGAACTATTGCGGAAAAGTTTGAATTCATTTCTGAAATTACAGTCTTTTTATTCGTCTCCACAGAGAAGAGTTAACCCAAACCTAAACCGAATTAATTATTTCCGACTTTCGATGTCATATAAAAAGACATTTATTGCAGACAACTCTTACCTCTTGAGTACAATCAACTCTATTAATGTTTGGCAAACAAAACAAATTTATTAGTCCTCCATATTTAGCACAAGTATCCGACACCTCATCCCCGATCAATATTAAGTGCTTTTAATAAATGATTTTTGTTTTTCTTTGGTTTTTCCTTGAATTAATTCTATTCAAAAATCTATTGATTTATTGATTAAATATTTTGTATAAACCAATCATTTTTTGGCGATAAAATGTCATTAAACGATAAATACTCAGTTTCTTTGATTTCAATGACAATCAATATGTGATTTGAGAATATCTTTCTTATATAAACACGAGAGAGAGAGAGAGAGAGAGAGAGAGAGAGAGAGAGAGAGAGAGAGAGACGACATGAAAAG
>JAQIXD010001107.1:0-17524 GCA_034699985.1 Minunthozetes semirufus
CGCTTTTTCGGTGTTTCCGGCCGCCATTTGTCCGAAAAATACCCTCCCTATTACCCCCCTAGAATTTTGAAATTTTTTCGCCAAAAAATACCCCCCCCCCTATTACCCCCCCTAGAGTCGCGGACCTTGGGCATCCCTGATGTTAAGCAAAGAAAACAAAACGTTTAATAGTATTGACTAATGACTAATGAACTTACATTTCTTGGGAAATAAAAACTGAACGAATGTTTGAGAAAAACATTTATTGTATTAAAACTTTTAAAGATATATAAACTAATTAAAGAGAAATAAAGAAAATCACAATTTATAAGAACTTAATTATGATTTATTGATAATATAGGATACGAAATACTTGAGACAATAATAGCCTCATTGATATTTTTCACGCATTCAAAGGCTTTGCGAGTAATGAATTACTAAACCCATTGTAAACATTGGGCTGAGTTGAAGAATATTCTGTTCTCTCTTTGTCTAAAGCTATCGATTGTATGAAAAAGATATGAAACTTAAGAGAATTGAGAAAAACAAACATAAAATTTAATTTAAATAAAATTCATTTCAAATCTAAAGAAAGGTTTTATAGGTTTTTGTAAATATATTAAAGAATAAAAGAAATTGAAAAAAGTATTCAATAGCCGTTACAAACCCTGTGCTGTAATGGCATTGCCAGTCATCAACATATATGCAGAGGTCTTTAAGTTAACACTTCGTGACAGAGGAATGGAAGGCGTCGAACAGAATAAGCCAACGCTCGCACCTGATGTTCAAAATGATATTTAGTTTAAAATTTTATTTAAAAGACAAAACATTTTGTTTTATCAATTGAGAGAACATTTCAAAAACTGAAGCATTATTTTTGACATTTAAATGAATAATTCAGAGACTCATTGAACAGAGTTAATACCTGGAGTACTGAATTTGCTTTTAGTACTGGCGATTACAATATCAGAGGCGGCCACCAGTTGACATCCCGCTGCCGCCGCTATACCTGTAATTATAGGATTACCACTTAATTAATATTTGTACCATTCATTCATTGATTGAAAACATTATTGAATCAAATAAATGTTTTAAAACAATCCTCATTAATTCATAGTCACATTGGAGTCACTTGACTTTTGTTCAAAACTAGAACAGTCATATTATAAACTATCATCTATTAGATAAATCAACAATATTCTTATATTAAAATTGGTGTTCCCCTCAAATAAAAGAGAAGAGCGCATAATAGCATATAATAAGCAAATTGAGACAAAAATGAACATCATTTAATTTAATTAAAAGAGGAGCTTAACATAAATTAAATATAATATAAGTTAAATAAATTAAAAATTACACCAAAGAAATATTAAGAGCAGAAAAGGTGACATTTTTCTAATTACTTTTCCTTTCTATTTCTTACAATAGATTTTTCGTTTACTATTATATCATTTATATGTATAGAACTCAAAGAATTGATTTAAAATTTTAAAGGAAATCATTATTTGTTTACCATTGACTTCACAGATCACTGGGACCTCTAATTTGCGAATTTGAAGCATGAGTTGACTGCAGGCGTCGAATACTTTCTGATGGTATTCCCTACCAGTGGATGATGTCTTCGTAAAAAATCAATGAATTAGAAAATTAAAACTTAAATCCAAAAAACGTTTTATCATTTTTTTGACGAAATTCTTTTATTTGATAGAAATTCGTCTTTAAATTGAATTTTTATGGCTTTCTTTGAAACTATTTTTGTTTTTGAGGCTCACTTCAGATGAAAATCAAATCAAATCTTATGTTTGGAACTCTTTTTGATTTATAAATGAGTGATTTTTTTCTCTCCAGAGATGAAGAAATATATTCTTTGAAATCAATTTATTTGTTTTCAGATAACAAATGAGTCGACGAAAAGTAAAGTGAAAATTTCAGCGAAAAAGTTGTTAAAACTGAAAGCATTAGAACTAAATCCCAGTTATATTTGTGTTTCAAAGCCTATTAGTAGTGGTTTCCTATCGATTGCAATAAAACATTACTTAATTCAACGAAATTCGGACAACTTTTTCAGTCCATTAATTATTATCTAATGAGCGCTGAATTAGAGATATTTAAGCAGTGATTAGAGCCGTATAACTACCAGTTCTTTGAGATCGTGTCCTGAAGAAAAAACCGGACCATTAGATCTAATGACCAGACATCGCAGTGAAGAATTGTCTACAATTTCTTCGCTCAAACACTGAATTAATGAAAGAGACATCACATTCCTATCAGAGAATTAGATTAAGATTTACTTAAGATTTGACAAAATAATACAAAAAGAAGATTTGATTTCCATTAGAAAAAACTTTCAGATCTCATATTCAGTATTCATTTTTGAGTCAAAGGCCAGGAGCTAAAGGGATCTACATTTAAAGGCACACATTTTATGTCAATTATTCAAAGAGCAAATATTTATGGCTTAAATGTGGCCCAAAATAATAATAAAATAGAATTTTATCTAAAAAAGGCATACATTAGGATAACATTAGTATAATTAGTAATCAATCTTTGATACAATTTTTATGATAAGCTTATAATCGGTTATAAGCAGACAAATGAAGGAAACTTCAGTTTAGACATAATTTGAAAAAAATAGGTCATATTTATTGTAATATCGCAAAACATATTCAAAAATCTACTCTAAATTCAAGAATTTATTGACAACAAAGTTATGAAATTTCACATTTCGATGCAATTAAAGAATGGATAAAATAAGTGATTTATTCAAAACTCTTAAGGGCTTAACGTTTTTGTATAAAATCTGAGAAAAGTATTAAAAATAAAATATTTATAAGAAATTCAAACAAATATCAAATCAATTGAAAGTATTTCAGAAGAAGAGTTCGTTTTGGATAATAAAATCAAATGTTTAAGTATTGGAATCTTTTGGGGACAGGTATGACATTTGGTGGCATAATTTGTTGATCGATAAGTTTTGGTTAATTCTATTGAAATCTATCGGAAACCCATATATTTCAATGAAATGAGAAGAAGAAAGTTATTTCTTTTGGATATATCTAAAGAGTATAACTTCTTGAGGCAAATAAATAGCTGTCTTTTCCATCTATTTTGAGAGCGATTACCTCTTTTTAGTGTTATTTAGTGTCACTTCTTTTATACCATTTGACTGATTGATTAAAACCAAGTGATCTCTGGTTTCTTGTGCTTCACTTTTAGTCATTAAACCAATCGATAACTGAATTGACCGAACATTCAATATATTCGATGTCTGTTTTGTTGAATAAATTACTATTAATTTAATAAATTTTAAGACATTTAATATCATTTAAAATTACTTTCGCTCTCAAATTAATTGAGTTTCTAACAAAACACAACATTTTATTCAAATATTTTTTAATTTTTAATCAAAACATAAATAAAAACAAGAATTAGAAGAAAGACATTTAAATAGTGATAAAAGACTTTTAATGTACTTTTAGTGTAAATCAATCACAAGTAATGACATCATAGCTCTTGTCTGCAGTCAATCAAAACACACAAAATGTACGTCAAAAGTATACAAACCTTTCAATCAAAGGCTGAAGTGAAGCCTAAGAATTAATAGATTCAACAAAAATATTATTTTTAATTGATTTACTTAAAAATTGATTTTTTATTTAATTCAAATTCAAATGAAATCTGTAGTTAAGTTAACTTAAGTTATGTTTAGATAATAGAGATATTTCTTTATAAATAGTTTACGTTATTAATTGAGTGAGAAAGACGTGAATCTAATGGTTGTCTTTTAGTCTATTTTTAATTGTCTTTCTGTCTATCATTTAATCAATAATTTGCAATAATTTGTGATAAAATCACTTTTAAAGTACTTATAATCACTTAATTATTTGTTAAAATGTATTTATTGTTTAATTTGTGATTATCTGTATTCAAGTATTGTTTTAATGGCATTTAATTTCGAGGAAAATAATGTCACTTTTGGGTCAAATCTTAACATTTGTCTCAAAGATTCAATTAAAACATAAAATAATTTTAATAATTGTTTTAACGCTTTGTTTCTATACTATAATAACGAGTGAAACCATAAGTCTTTTGATTGGTTTCGACCGAAATTACAGTAAAAATGGCCACAACTTATTGCAGACTAATTGGGACCGAAGACGTGGCTTTCGGACGTTAGACAGTTCTGGAAATCTCCTTTATTACCATTTGCCGAATCTCACAGATTATCACATAATTTATTATTATAAACCCATTGGAAACAATGGCCACCACTTGTGTCACATCAATGGCACCAATTGGAACGAAACCAACTCTCGACTCATGACATCCTCTGACGAAGACTTGCAATGTATTTGTTATGAATCATATTCGGGATCCGATTGTGGTATCCCTTCAATGGTTTACTCATCGATTAAAAGATTTAAATCTTTGAATGTAGTGATTGAAAGGCTATCAAAGCCCAAGCGTTTAGTTTTGTCTGTGATCTTGTATACAAATGAAGACAACAACGACTTAAACCATTATTTATTTCAATTGATTAACAAAACTCTTAAAAGTTTCTCAGATTTCGTCGATTTGTTTATTATAACAGAAGTAAAAGTAATGGACAGAAAAGCATCAAATAATTCAATTGAAGATCATTTTAATTGTGATTCAAATGAGACAAATGTCAACATTAGTGCCAATTGTGTCGATAAATCTCAAAAGAAAAGGTTTGACTTAAAAGAGTTGATTACTTCGGAACAGAACCCATACTCAGACATAATATTGTATTCATCTCTTAATTTGACGACAAAGCAAGTGATGAAAATCGGTGCCAATGATCTCCACTTATATATTATGTCAAAAGTGTGGACAACTTCTATACGAACGGTCACTGACTTCCGACCCAACGATATAATAATGTATATGTCTTCCAATACCTTTCCCTCCAAAGAGATTCTTATGTTTTTGAAGCATTACGGGGGTTATCCCGAACCAATCAAATTGATTTCTAACTCAAAGAAGTGGCAAAAGAGTGTAAAAAATGTGGACATTATATCAAATTTGTTGAACGACGAGAGGATCGCCAACTCTAACCGTTTAGTCAATATTGCGGTCACTTTTGAATACTTATCCCTTTTATGCAGATATGACTTCAATTTGTTTAAAAACAATTTATGCGCCGATAATGAGCTCACATTTTCTAAATTCAATCAGACTTATTGGCCGATAAACTATTGGACAGTTGGACACAACAATCCTAACGGTTCTGCAAATATTGTATTTCCACTCAATTGAAGTCAAAATAAATACCTTAAAGAGGACTCACATAAAAGTCGAGAGCCTTTCCTCACCACTGATTCAACGAATGCACTTCCGATTGACGTTTGATTATTTGACTCGTTTTTAGCAGATAATTACTGATACCGTTCCCCTCTAAACTCAATAACAATTTCAATGAATTTAGTATCGATTTTATGATACGTTTAATGAGTTTTTAGTATTAAATCTTAAGATAAGTTGTTTTGAGACGAGATTTGTATTTACATATAAATCAAATTCTCTGCAAATTATTGAAACAATTTTTAAGATATTTTTGTTATTTATTGCAATTATTACTGTTTTATAGTTAAATAACAATTAACTAGTAATAAGTTATCGATTATTGTTTTAATTGTTAAGTTTTTTCACTTAAAAATCGATTTAATGTTCAAATTATTAATAAAAAAATAAATAAATTAAACTTTAAAATCAATTTATTTCACATAATCTTTGATTCATTTGAGTTAATAATACTCAGCCAGAGATGAAGATCAGTTTCGATAAGAATTTTTTAACCAAAAAAAAAGTCAGATTGAATGAGAGGTCGGAAACAAATTCGGAAAAATTTTGAATTTCGCGACAGATTTCATGATTTGTTTAAAAACAATAATAATTTGATGCCATCGATAATCATTAATCGATTCTTCGCCAAATTCTCAAAATAAGGCCTAAACTCTGCGAAATTCTGATTACCTTTTACTTGACTTAATAGTCAGCTCTGAGAATCTTTGTCTATTTGATGCAATAATAGTCAGATTTTTTTTCAAAGAATTAATATGTAAAGTAAGGGAACAAATGATAAAATATAATTAATTTGAGATGGTTTTGATGGTCGGTTTTTTTATTGAATGTTAACCATTGATTCAACAAATATGATAACAAACAGCGAAGCCTTTGATTATTTCCAAAACGAAAATTTTTACTTCAAAGAAGTTCATTGAATAGAAAGGCATTAACTGTGAACAGAATATTCACAGAATCGCAAAGAATTTTATAATTAAATCAATTAAAACATAATTCAATTCAAATTTAACAACAGATGTATTATTAATATTTCTAACTATAACTAACTTACATTATCTTACAATTTGTTTGACTTTTTTTGTCACTTTTAAAGCAATTTGAATAAGAATTATATAATCATAAGAATAATAACAAAAATAAAAATTGAAGTAATAAATCAATTGTAATAATAATAATAATCAAAATAATAATAATAATAACGATAATAATAATAATAATAATTAATAGTATGTTTTGTTGTAAATATTAATTAATAATCAATAATTAAGACTATCTGTATTCAGACATACAATTACCTCCGCAAACGGTATACAGTTTTTTTTGTTATATATATTTATAATATTTATATTTTTCGTTTTAAATGTATTGTAGTTTTTTTTGAAGTAAAAATGTCTAGATCATTTACATAATGTATAATCAAATTTTACAATTGATTTTTTTTGTCCCAAAAAATTGTTTGATATAATAATTTTTAATCATTTCATATAATAATATAATAATTATAATAATAAGTTAAGTTTTTCATAGAATTTGTTTTAACATTTGAATTTATCAATCATTTTATGTGGTTTTTCATATAAGTAATGAAGTTTTGTTTTGTCAAAAAAAATTAAAAGATAATTTTCAAAAAAACTTTTGTCAGGAAAAACATTCAAATAAAATGATTTGTTTGTTGTGTTTTGTTATGAATTTCTTTACACAATTAAAATAGTTTTCGTTAATATTCTGTTTTTGTTGACTTCAAAAAAGTCTTTTCAATCAAAATATGAAAGGAATAGTATCTCAAATGCAGGGGCTCTTTGCAAATGAGACACTTTTCGATTCATTGGATTCTTTACTCATTATATTCTGTTATGTTTCGCGAATTAATTATTTCATTGATTGATAGGACGTTTACATTTTGTTTTGGTTTTTTGATAATATTTGAGTTTTACTCATTTTTTCTGTTAACTATTAATTTGTTTTCATCGATCATTTAAATCATTTCTAAGCATAGTTTGAGAAGATTTTCATTCAGCGAATATCTTGGACTTAAAGCAAATCGAGAATTGATTAAACAAATTGTTTCTCGAAGTTTATCGATAAGTTATTTTCGGAGTTTTTGTGAATCGATTCACAAAATATTTTAAAAATGAGTTTTTTGTTTCTGTCTTCTGATATATAACTTGTTTGTCATATCTTTTTGTAATTAACATTAATCGTTATTAATTTCAATTAGAATTCGCGTCCAAAATATCAATTATTATATAATTAAAGTTTCGATTAATTACGTAAAAGTATCAGAAGTGCTGACAATTATAACTCATTAAATGAATTGTAAGAAAAATTAGAGAAAAGATTGTATCACTTGAAGGCTAAACACTGATAACAATTCAATATAATTGGCATTAAATTCATAATAAAATTAAAAATTGTTTTGTTTGGCAAACATTTGATATAAATTATCATTTGATAAAATGTGTCCACAATTCCTCAAAATCTCAATTATTCTTCAATCGAATTACTATTCAATACATTAATGTTTTTGACAAAAAACATCATTATTTCGATTAACTCATTCTTCAAATAATTTGTCGCTTAATCTCAACTATAATTAAATATTTTTTCACATTTTGTTTATTATTATTAATAATTAATTTTCGTTAAAAAAAAGGAAAGAAATCTTTGGAAAACTCATTTTCAAAGATATAAGTCAGTGATCTGTCAGTTATCGGGAAATAATTTTCGGATACAAATAACTGTTTTTGTCACAAAAAATCAATGAAAAAATGGAAATCGTTTTTTGGTTTAAATATATTCCTAAAAGTTATAGATTTCATTCGTCGACCTTTTCTGCGATTGAAGTCTTTTCTGATGATATCATATCTGTCTTGGATTTATCCGATGAAGTCAGGGAAGGCTCAGTATTTCTTCGTTTCATTTTGCTCTTCCTAAGCATTGTAGCCTAAGTAACAAAAGTAACAAATTGTATATAATGTTCATAAAATGTTTATAATGTTATTATCATTTAATTTAATTTTACTTTTGATAAACTTTTGTACAAAAGTTAAGAGTAAATGATAGTTACCTTTAGAGCTGACTTAAGAATGACTACTTCTCCTGGAGTTTGAATCCAAGGTTCGCCATCCACTTGAACAGGCATTTCGGTATTCAATTTAATTCGAATCTTTTGCAAAAAGTATTTATTAATTATCATTTAATTAACAAATAAATGACTTACATGTCCTCCCTGTGCTATTCTCATTGCACTTCTAAGGCCACTTTGTATTTGGCCCATATGGACAACACCATTGACTCCGACTACTTCAAGCATTCCGTCGTAATGATTGGGCTTTGAAAACTGGTCATCTTTTTCAGGACCCCATGGGTTAGCACCCGATCCCCAACTGTATCGGATTTAAAATGAGTGAATTTAAAATTCAATTCAATTTGAATTTTTAAAAAAAATAGTTGAAAATACCTCAATATATTCAAAATGATTATTCCCTCAACTGGTGGAAGGTTTACTACTTTTCCGTCGACTTCTAATCTGATCTCTTTATGTAAATCCCTCCAAGACTTGCGACTCACCATTTTCTTCAGACCCATCTTTACATAAACTCCTTTGTTATGTAATCTATTGAAGTAATTATTGGATTAATAAAGTGATTTCAATTAAATTTTGATAACTTATTGAAATTCAATCAATAATTCAATAAATAAATTATTTTGTTATAAAAATATAATAATTATAGAATTGAATGAAAATTGAGTCATACCTGCTGTTGAACTTATCCGGATTCTCTTCCCTTGCGTTATGGAATCCTAGACAGAGGTCGGCATCTATTCCAAGACCAAAATAATTATTCATAACAAAGATAGCAGTATTGTCTTCTGATGTCGATCCCGAACTGTTGGCCGGAAGACCTGGTTTTTCTTCTGTTTGTTTTGTAGCCTCATCTGAATGGAAAACAACAGTCCATCGGTCCAAACGAATTTCTTCGGCATCAATCACATCTTTGAGCACAGTCACTGGATCCTCTTGTCCTGTGTACCCTGGACCCCATCTTAAAACTCGGGCTAAATCATTACCTGTGCCTAATGGAACGATAGCACAGGGAGGGGATTGGCATTCAGAGTCCTGACCCACATTATCCAAACATTGTAGGACCTGAAGAGAACACATCCAAACCATAAGAAAACATTTGTTCAGACATTGAACTATAAATCAGATGAGAGATACTTACCCAACCAACTGTGCCGTCTCCGCCACAAACTAATATCTTATAGTCTTTGATGTGACGACAGACATATAAACTGTAAAATTATTAACAAATTTTAAAAATTATTTTATTTCAATTCACATATATTTATACCCCGGAAGTGGTCCACCATTTTCCAGATCATAGACCTGATAAGGATTAAGAAGTTTACGGAATGATGATATAAGTTCGAGACCCTGACAACCGCCACTCTTAACATTCACAAACACTAATAGAGGCTGTATTTAAAGTAAATTTAATTATTTAGAATCAATAGATGTGTAAAAATGTGAGTGTGATCCTACCCTAACACCAGGAGGAATCATATCAGCCATAATATTGGGCAAAAGAAGAACGAGTAGATTCTTGTCATCATAACTGGATTCCCTCAGCATATAATAGGCTTTGACGGCAATGTCTGCGTTATCGTAAGTCACTATAAGTGATCCGTATTCGTAATAAATTGGACCGATTTGTCGATATTTATATGCTGTTCAAAAAAATTATCCCCTATTAGTCTTAATTATTCATTTGGTTCTTCATTGATGTATATCGATATAATATATTAGAAATGTACCATAATGCTTATTTTGAAATTCTATAATTATATATATTCTGTATTTTTTGAGTGAACTGAAGGCTAGAGTTTTTCACATAAAATTTGTTATGTTTTCCAAAGAGAAGAAAATATTTCGCAAATTATGTATTGATTTAAAGAATTGTATCGATATTTGACAATAAAAATAAATAATGATATGTAAAATACGTGTCTTTTAGAGACTATCGAAAGATTATTTTAGTATTGAACTCACGTTTTCCTAATAATTCGACTAAAATTCTTTCATATTGTCGTTGCGATAGATTTGGTGGTAAACTCCCCACAAAAAGGGCGACATTAGAACAATAGACTTCATCCACTTGTTGTAGATAAAAACGAGTGTTCTCTTTCTGTCTGATTGATTCCTAGATGATCGATAACAAAATCATATGAATCTCATGAATTTGTGATTGTAAGTCAATATTATTGTGAAAATACCCTTGCTAATCCTTTGATTATAGCCCAGGGACTTTCATTATTATCCATTGTTCTTTCGTGAACCGCTAAATTAGACAATTATTTACAGTTTGTTCAAAATTAAAGTTCATTTTAATACTTACATCCCTTTTCCAACGACACCTCAACTAATCGGTATCGGTTAAGATCACCGGAGTCGAGACCAAACTGGTCGAGTGCTGCGATCATAACCTCTTCAACGCTGGTGTCAATTGTGACCGGAATGACTCTATAGGTGTCGGTCACACTGAATATACAAAATTAGTTTAAGAACTTTAAATCAAATGAAATCAGAATCTCTTACTTAAGTTTTCCCGGATATACTCTGATAGAACCTTCGTCTGGATTTGGTGGTCTATACCTGAAGAAAAGGCCACACCTCTTGCCTTCTTGTCTGATGAGACTTTGAACGGGCATAAATTCACACAACTCTTTCTCATTTAGATCTATATTTAGATACCAGAAGATTATCAGTTGACTAAACGTATAAAACAAGAGATGAACAAACCGTAAGCATCAGTGATAATGTAATGGCGGGGATCATCATGAATATGGAATGCTCGAAGACATGCAGCTATAATCTGATCCTTAGTGGCGCTTCTGGAGATTGTGATTGTCCTAAACGTTCGTCTCTTCATCGAAGCGTTTCCGTCATAGACTTTTATTAATTCTAATTGTTTTCAAATTAACTCAAATATTAATCAACAGATTCTAATCACCAGAAGAAATATACCTTCATCTTTGTCTTTGTCCTTTGGCGAAGGATAATCATCTGCTTCTCTTCTAACATCAGAACCGGAAGAAAATTCTTCAGATGCGCTCCGAGCTATGGTTGCAAACCATAAGTAATATTTAGTGAATTGATCCAAAGAAATGTTAATTATAAGAAGAAAAGTATGGAAAGATGATAATTACGTGAATTGGTTTCCTTTTTTCTATTCTGGACCCCAATAATTGTTTCTAAAGGAACGTCTGTTCGCGGAATGCTTATACAAAATGGCGGTAACATAATTGACTGCAACCAACCGAAGTTGCATTCGGGCGACAAATTGCGATAACAGACCGCATGTGCCTTAAGTTAACACAAATTAATCGATTATTTGATTAATAATAATAATTAATATGGAATTTGAGTGAATTGAGAGAAAGTGGTACATACAGTGGCCCCACACCACTCGCATCTCATTCCTGCCAAGCATTCTGTAGACCAACACGTCTTCTTACAGTAATGACACTTAGAATTGGCCGGAAGGTTGCCTTCCCTCCAGTGATGGCTTTGGACTACTTGTAGCTGAAGAACACACACAAAATATTATGAGTGAAAAATTGGACTCAATTAAGATAAGTATAGAGTCGTACCAGTTCTTGGTCAGGAACATAAGTGGCACATTCCTTACAGTCAGGAACGCTGAAATCATGACAGTCTGAATGAACACAATATTCACAGGTCTCACATCTGACAGCGCTTTGGTCTTCAATACGTTTTCGGCAAACATTGCAGAACTTTCTCTTCAAATGACCGCAATCTGTCCAACAATGAGGTACCGGATTCTGAAACAATTACACATTTCTCTCATTTATCACATTTTCCAGAATTTTTCACAATTTTCTCACTTTTATAACATTGGAGGCAACTGTAGAACAGGGAGAGACCACTGTCTTCAGACATCGGTCGTGAACCACAAAATTGCAAACTATTTGCAAAAAAATGGATTAAATTTTGTCTTCAATTTTGTCACAATTTGTATCAAAAACTTAGAAAAATATTTAATAAAATTTCAATTAAATAAATCGATTAATCCATTGAAAGAAACGACAATTAATTAAATTCTTTGAATTGAAATTAATTTAAGAAAAACAACAGAGATTTGCATAAAATCATCAAATGATTCAATAAAATTGATTTAAATAACCATTATTTCGAAAATCATAAAAAACAATTAATTGAGAGATTAAAAATCACCATGATCCTCAATTATAATAAAAACAATTTGATTAAAAGTCAATTATTTTGATCAATTAAATGGAATGAATCAAAATTCCTAAATGAATAGACAGTTAATTAGTGAACTGTCTGTGAGAACATTAATTGATTTTAATTTAAAATGTCATTGCTCCATTTTGCTCCATTTTGCTCTATTTGGCTCTATTTTATTCTTTGATTCGAGTGTTTATTCTATGGATTTAATCAAATTAGAAGAATTTGAATACAAATGATTAAAAAAATGTTGCACAGCATAGAAAATAATTATATGCAGGATTATTTTTTCAATCAATGGGTCAAATGTCAGAAAAATGTTTTGAAATTGAGTGGAATGCAGACCAAAGATATTGAAAAAACTAATTGACATTTACTTTGTTTGCATTACTATTCAATAATAGTCTTGTGATTGATTTACGTCTAAAAATCATTTCAATAATCCTTAAGGTTTTTCAATTGATTTTATATAAAGAATTTGATTCTAAAGAAAATAATTCTATAAAATAATAAACAGGAAAATGAAAGATGAAATTCGTTAGGAATATATCAAAACTGTTTGAAATGCTATCAATTGGTTGTGAATTTGTGGCGACATTTAATCGATTATTTCAATGATACACAAAATTGTAAACAAATGTCAAATTAATTTCTTTCACTTCTAATCTTGTATTCACATAAAAAATGATGACCTACATTCTATAATTATTCATAAGACACATAATTTAAATGAGTTTAGATTAAATTTTTGATTATTTTTATCATAAGAGTCAGGTTTTATGTTTTTATATGAGAATTCTGTTAATAGAGAATTGTTTTTCACAATAATTTAATATTATTTGAAAAACAGATAAAATCAATAAATTGTTGAACAAAATGATAATTTCAGACCAAATATATGGCTAATGAATACCTTCGCAAATGAATCCCTGTCCGATGAGTCCCCATAACATATCAGTGCAGTGGTGACAATAGGTTGGCTTATGGAAAGTTTTCTTAGTAAAATAATGTCCATGACCAAATTGGTCGTATTCGGGCAGCACTTCAGTTGTAGGACTGGGATTCTCGATGGTCCTACTGCCCCAATTAGGCCTACTGGCCATTTTGTTCCACTTACGTCTAAGCCAACGGCTCAGTGCCTGAAGAGCCAGCGATTCACAGCTAGACTAATGTGTATCAGTTGTGCGATCGGCCCAATTGGCTGGTAGTGGTCGGCGGCATCGCCACAGCCAGCACTCACAACAAGTAAACTCATGCACTGATAGCTGTGGTGTCTCTGTTTTGGTCTGTGTTTTGTTGGCGATCAGTCACACCATTAATATATCAATTAGAAGATGGCGACCACCGCTTTCTGTTGCCATTTGGCTCTCACTCATACATGTCTGACAAAGAATATATTCTATTCCACGCAATGCCAATGAATGCCAATAAAATAAGTCACTATTGCGCCCAATATTGCGACTCTCGACTACATAATAAGACACTGCTCTCTGTTTATACAAAAAAATGCTTTCCCATCACCAGAACCTACTTTTCCATAACTTCGCGGATATTCTGTATATTCTTTGAGCTGAATGATCAGCGCATTCGCAACACCACAACCATTACCACACTTTCACTCAACAGCTGAACATTCTTTCAATCATTGATTTCAGTCATAACTTATATACAAATAAACTTTTTTTTCTAAAGAATTCAATACAAAAACTGATTCAATAAAATAATACATAAAATCAATCAATTTATCGATAATTTATTCCTTTAAAACTTTTTCATACATTTTATACACGTCTTTCAATTCTTATACCACTTTTTGTTTGAAATTCTAAACAATTTATTCCAATTTGAAAACATTAAATACTTTGAGTAAATGTTTTATAATAAATCAAATATCAAATGATAATTAATTCATTATATATGAGACAAATTATTTAATATTAGATTCAAAACAAATCCAATTTAATTCATTAAATTATTTGATGAAACAAATCATCAGAAAATTTTTAGACTCTTATTATGTATTTGACTCTAATGTTTAAATCAGTTTTGAATTTAAAAGATCAAACTTTTTATCAGATTTCAAATCACAAAAATCATTAGAATTTAAAATCCATTTAAAATAGGATTAAATAATTAGAAATAAGTTCATTTAATAAAGTGTTTGAGTATTTAATTCTAGAATAACTTTTATGGAATAATTTTTCAATAAATCAGTTGAAAAAAACTAATATAATGTTAACTATTATTTATTTATATTTCTATTAATTGTAATAATTTGTTAAAAGTTGTAAATGAGTTCATTCACTAAAGGCTTTGAGAAATGTTAGACATATTATAAGACAATGAGAAATACATTTATGATATTAAATATAGATTTGACGGATCATATCATTTGAATGGTAATGAAACAACACATGAATATCAAATTTGTTACATAACCTGATATACATTTCTATAAACTTAATAAATGTATCTTTCAATTGATCTAATACTTGAACTGTGAAAAGAACTTTAAATAACTAGTTTTAGTAAATTCTTTAGTGAATTCATTTAAAATAGGGTATGATTTCTAAATGTTTTTTTACTTTCAATTATTTATTTTAAAAAATATCTGAATTAAAAAATAAGATACCATTTTAAGTGTAAACCCATTTTGACAAAACACAACAACTCAATGCAGAACTCAATTCGAGATTAACGTAAGCGATATAATCATACAAAACAATAATCATTTGAATCAATCAATCAATTTTCAAATGTGAACCCATTTTTGATTTGATTGATAGATATAACTCTTCATTTTGTTATATTTGAATTTATTTGATCCAATGGTAGAAAACTTCAAAGTTTGTGATAAATAACAAAACATTTGACAAAAAATTGACATTTTATTGAAATAAAAGTTAAAATACAGAAAACAAAAGAAATGTTTAATAAACTCTTAAAATAATTAAGTAATTGAAGTGAAAATAGTTGTGATTATTGAGTGTTGAGAACACAAACCCCTTCTTTGACGACTTTCCTGTAAAGGGCTATATATTTGGCCGCATTCTTAGTTCGCGGGACAATAAAGTCTTTGCAGAACTGAGTTTTGCTGCTCAACGAGGGATTCAAGTCTTTCACCCGAAGCATCCTATCATATAATGGACCAAAAATTGTATCATTTTATTAAAGGATTAAATATTTAATTAATTTTCTGTTACCTCAAGAAAGTGATCACAAAAGAGTAACAATTATTGGAATCCTCTGAATACTGGTTGGGTTGCCATCGATCCAATTGGGAACCGATCTGAAGAGTATAATCCCAGTAGTCTTTCCACATATTATCGATTTCAGTAACAATGGGAACACTTAGACATTGATTCCACGAAGAAGTTCTGGTCGCAGATTGAAGTCCGTAGCGATCAAACTCATAGACATCTCCCTTAGAGTCAGTCAAACCAATGTGAAGATCTGCTGCGTTCTGATAGTGACTGTCCATCAGAACCAAGAAGTTAATAATTATTTAATTCAATATTAAGATAATATTAAGACATTTAATTGAATATCTGAGACTTACTGCAAGAAGTCTCCATCAGTCGGTCGGATAATAACTGAACACTGAGTCCGTTTGGCACAAGTGAACGGATAGGGGACACAAAATGGAGGTATTTTCAATTGGACACAACTCATGGGTGAATCGCATTGCGGACAATAATCAGGTAATTCCAGACAAAATACTTTTGACTTAGGATTGCAGTGTTGGAAACATAGTATACCCGGGTCTCCACTTGACATCTCTTCAGACGACACTCTTATTGGTGCCGTCGGTACTCCACTCACTCTTTGGGTAACTTCTGTTGTCGACAAACTATTTGACGACAAACACTTATCTTCTGTATTGTTGTTAACAGTGGTTGAGTCAAGAACTCTGATCTGATCAGTGGACCGACCGTTTGATTGCATAAATGAGTGACAAATACTACTTAATGATAATCAACAGTCAAAGAGTTAATTAGACCTAATTTCAAGTGTTATCAAAACACATATTTCGTTTGATTGTAATTCTAGTTCTTCATAATCACAACAATAAGAGAATAGAAGTAATCAATTGACGACAACAACACCTGAAGCAGAGCAGAGAACAACCATTTGTAAACATTAGACGAGTATTTCTGCCAATACTTTGCAAAGTAAGCCAAACCCTGAGCCCTCAATCAGCCTCTATTCAGTCCAACAACAGGTAATATTAGCACAGGTATGATATGTGACACAACACCAGTGCTCAAACACTTTACGCACTCTTTGCTCTCCTTATTCTGAGTCTGAAATGTTTGAGTAGTGTTTGAATTGTCGTTAAATTGAAAAGTTTTTACAACTTTTTTTCGTTTATGTATTTTCTCTGATTATATCACATATAAAGTGGTCTAAAGAGTGGCAAAACGCGGAACTATTGCTCTATAAAAAGAATAAAATCTTCTGTTGACCTCAATCTCCGTTTATTCTGAGCCAAACAATGTTTGCTGTAAAAAAATCAATTGATCCAACAGATCGTATTCTTGTTCAATTTGATCAAATTTCATTTCAAATTAATTATACAAACCTTTATCTCTAGGCTTATCAAGAAACCTCGAATAATTATTATTAATGAGCATGATCAACTCTTAATTTGTTTTTGATTCACATTGTTTTTACTTTAATTGAAATATTTTTGAACAAATCCAGTGCTAATACAATAGATTTATAAACAAATAACTTTTTTGGCAAAAAAAATCATTCTGTCCTAAAATAGCCATAAATAATAGAGAAAGAACAATATTCTTACAACTTTTGAATTCGAAGTCAGTTATTCTCATCCATTAAACATATTTTGATATATTAGACATAATGTAAGATTAAATTCAGGGATGGCCAACCTCCATTTTGTTAGGGGGGGGTCTGATTCTGGAATTTGTCAGGGGGGGG
>JAQIXD010001108.1:0-17523 GCA_034699985.1 Minunthozetes semirufus
CCCACAATTCAATAGCTTTTTATCTCAATTGAGAAAAACTTTTATTTAATTATTTAACTAATTTTGTATCGATTTTAATGTGTATTTAATTTAATCTTAAACTCTTCAGTCTTTGAAACCAGCATTTTGTTGATGACTTAGAGTTTAAACAATAAATTCAATTCAATTCAATTCAAATTCAATACAAAGGATATTCCGTTTCGACAGATATAAGAGGATAACACATACGGAACTGATTAAACAGAAGTGGATTAAAGACGAGATTCAGATAATCAACGATAAAATCAATGCCAAAAACCTGATGAAGAAATCACTTACAGAATAAACACAAGAATTATCTCTTTTTATACAAAAACTAATGAATTTTAATGAATAATAAAAGTCTTGATTTAAATCATAAAATAAATACACAATTAATTAAGAGTCGGATGTTTTCAAAACAGGGGTTAACCGGAGGTCAGGCTATAAAGAGTTTAGTTTACAGTACATAAGGCGAGCAATACTTGTATTGATTCAAATAATCCATGAATTTATGGTAAGATTTTTCGAGTTCTGCGATAGTAAGCGTCAAATCCATACCTAAGTCATTCTTAAACCGATGCCAGACTCGGATCCCTTCAGGACTGTCCAAGTAATCGAGGGCTAAGGGTGTCGGCACACACTTCTTATTGCATTCTTTGGGAACGTCTGTCAATAAGTAGTCAAAAAACGTGACTTTTTGCGGATAATAATGAAATTTCGGGTAATAGAGGCCGAAGATGTCCGCTGGGAGGGCAGCCTTCAATCGGTGATAAGCTTCGGGAAGGGGTCGGCCCTCTCCTCTCATAATTTCATTGATTGGTTCAACAAAAATGTCCTGAATATAGCAGAGCTCTCCATAACCCATTTGAAAAGCCTCCTTGTCTTTGATATGACTAAAAAGGGGGAGGGTATCAGTTTCAATGTTTGCCGGGACTGATATCTGGCGCTCAAAGTCGTAATCAATGCCCAGTCCATAGTCTGCGGGCACGAGATGTCTGTCATCAGCCAACTGCCAGTTAAGGACAATCATATCAGAGGAGACGGCGTGAAAGACATAAAATAATGGGTCATTCGGTGCGAAACTACGGCTCATATCTCCGGCCAATCCTCCGATCGAAAGGTGGGTCTTGAAGTGAGCCACAAATGCCATTCCGAGTGCAAACTGAGACCAGGGCTTTGTGGTGGCGTCCAAAGTCTTGAGCATAGAAAACGCTTCTTTAATATTTCGGGGAATCGACATAATTGTGGACCAATTGGCCAACAGATGAAGCTCTTTGACCAGTAGTGGGAAATCAATGCCCATTTGACTCGTAGCCGTCACCCATTCTGGTCCTTCCCATGGATTCATAGTGCGGTCGGCTTTCCACTGACGGCGCAGACAGCTAGGAGTCGGATGACTGAATGTCATATTAGCGAAGGGGCCGTCGACTACACAGTAGTCTGTCTCTGGAGTTCCCGAGTGTCCAAAGAGTTCCCAAACGATGCTTTTGTGCGGTTCCGCGAATTCGTCGAAGAAGTTCCAATAGGGAAGTGTGACCTTTGGGTTGATTTTAAGCATTTCCTCTTCAAATATGTTGAGAAACCATCGATGCCAGGGAAGGCCCACTCCATACTTGTGGACAGCAGACCAGGACTTGTCGTGAATTTCCGTCATTTTGTCCAAAAACCCATTTTTGTGCAAACGATGGATCACATCAACGAAGTCTTGAAACTCTTGTTTTGTCAAACACTTGATGTCTTTGCGGACACGGATTCGTTCGCACGGTTTACGTATGGGTCGAGTCTTACCAAAGCGTTTCTTCAGATAAAGTCTGACATTTTCTAACTTTTCTTCAGTAAAGTCGTACTCATGAGTACAGTCCCGATATATTCTGTTCAAACACCTATCGTTTGACTCTTCATAAGTCGGGAAAACATATTGTATTTGAATGAAGAAAATAATGAAATGAATTATCGATACTTTGAGACCCATTTTGAGACAATTATTGAGACATAAATGAAAGTAAAACCAAAAACTGTTCCACAAAATGGTTTTGTTTCCACTTTTATAGGCTTTCCTTTCGATCGAAAGTAAAGTTGAAAAATATTAGATAAAAGTATTTGGCTTTTGATTTGTGTTTAATCAGGGATAAAATCATATGAACAGCTTAGCCCTGAGTGCATATTCAAGGCAATGACTCAGGTTATTGCAGGTGAAAGTATGAGTTCACAGGAATTCCAGTTATGGGACCGGATTAGGATTAGTGATAATGTGACCAAACTTTTGATTATTTACTGATAAATGAACTTTTCTTAGGAATATGTTTGTGAAATGATTAATTTAATGAGCAAGATACAAATTTTCATGCTTAAAAACATTTAACCTATTTAAAAATAACCAATGGAAAAATAACAAGGTTAATTCAATCAATTCTATGATAGAATTCCTAATAGGAATTCCTTTTTAGATCCAACTCGTAAATATCAGATCTAAATATCCTTGTTTATAATTTTGCTATCTTTTAAATGAAATCTCAAATCAGTGTTCTTGGTGGACAACTGGTTCTTTCTGTATCTGTTCTGCTTGAGCTGATTCTTCCAGTTCTGCCAGAACTTGATCTTCGCGGGCGATTCGGTCTCCTTCTCGACGTTGTATTGATTGAGAAGTGTTTCGCTGAAGACAAGTCCAGGCGAAAAGTGGACGCTTACTGACCCCAAACAGTCGGCCACTCTATTGCTCCTAATCTTTGTTATGATTGAGTCTAAATCCATGACTGACAGCAGGTTCTGGACATCTAAGTTGGCGATAATCTTCTCGGAAGAGCCCAATAGTTGTTTAATACCCGGTTCTCTCTGACAAGAATAAGGGTCAAAGTTAGGTATATCTAAGACCTCGAGATAGGCGGCCCCTATCAGGGCTTTTGGTCCATTAACGACGATTCCTAGACCTATCCCATAAAAACTGCCTGAAGAATGAAAATATGAGATAATATTTGGTTTCTTTTTCTTCAAACCTTTGTCTCTAAATCCGTTTGAATAATGTATTCGGACTTCAGTGGGAACTGCCGTCTGATTGGAGCCGAAGTAGACTTTGAAAAAACTAGTGTCGTCTTCGTAGCGGTCAAAGAGGTCAGTGGCGTCGCACGAGTCCCATGTCTTGTATTGAGACTTCTCATCCATTTTAATGATATTTGCGGTCAGTATTTCGCACTCATCTAATGTCTGTTCAATTGATTCGATCGTCTCTTCAGATATTAAGACAAAAATATATGAAAATAGTGTTCAATTGATTCTTAGTTGGGATATACCTCTCCTTTCGGTGCTAGAAATCGGGTACAACTCTTCGAGCACCTTCTCATTTAAAAGGCCGGGTAGGTATGAAAGTACTGTCCCGCCCACACAATCAACAACACTATGTTTCAAGAAAAGTGACACCAATTGATCCGAATTATATTTTTCTTGGAGTCCTTCCAGTCTTCTGAGATCGAGATCAGCAAATATTATGTGTCCGACACCTGTCTGTCGGGTCAGGCCTTCCAGTGAATAACAAGCGGCCAAATTGAGATTCGGCACATCATAAACAACATAAAAGGCGAGCCCTATCAGGCTTTCAACACCCGTCTCAACAAAACCAATGGCATTGACTTTAACACTTCCTTAGAAATATAAGAGAGGTATAAGTTCTTGTAATTCGAATCAAAACTTTACCATTGATTCTCTTCTCTTGGAAATGAAGAACTTTGAGAACTGATACAATGGGCCACTTCTTGTTCTTTGTGGTCACATTAATTGATATTCGAAATTGGGTTAAATTCCTGGATATATCGCACAGTCGAGAGTAGGCCTGGGAGTCCGAATTAATTTCCACCTTGACCAATGGCGCAGAAGAGCTGGGATTGCAAATCAGGAGATCCCGCTCTGTTCTGTTTGTATCTGATCAGATCATTTTAATTGATGTTTAAGGTTATTTAGAATTATTACCTTTCAAATCACCGATCAAATCAATATTAGGACCGCCATTGTTTTGGCCGCTATCCGTATGTGGAAACATGACCTGCCTGTCGAGTGGGCCAATTTGGGGGCCAATCTGAGCAATGACCTCTTCTGTATTAGATCTATCAATGAATAATCTAGCAATTAATGGCTTTCCATACCTTTAATAACTGCAAAAACAATTAACATTAAAACAAACTTAAAATTCATTGTGTTTTCAGTAAATAAGAAAAATTTGCCGATAATTACAAATTTTAGCCAAAAATGGAGAACCTTTCACCAAATCTAATAAATAAAATATCCAGATCTGTTTGTTTCATAGGTTCAACGTCTTCTAATGGAATTAATTCATGATAAAAATTGAGCAATGCAACATTTGTTTATTTATTTTTCACCTAGATTGAATAGTGGAAAGCTGTCAAAAAGCAAGCTGAGTTCATTGACTATTGGAAGCTAAATTATTTTTACCTAGCTAGCTTAAAATCGAGTGAAATCAGTAAATAAACAAGGAAGATCTTGGAGGTTTCTATTTTTATTAAATTCAATTATCAATTTTGAAGCTCTGTGTGAGATTTGAAATATAAGCATGCTCATTCTCAATAACATCACTGAAAACAAGCCCCGGGTCATAGTGAACAGTTATAAAGCCGAGACAATCAATAATCCTGTTCACTCTGATCTTGGAAATAAGGGATTCAATACTCATAACTGATATGAGATTTTGCACGTTTAGGTTCGAGAATATTCTCTCTGAGGAACCGACCAGTTTTGTTAGGCCGGGCTCTGATTGGCATAGATTTTGGCTCAGGTTAGGTAAGGCCGACAGACGCAGGTATGCCGTCCCCAACAGATTAGGCGGTCCTTTGATCACAATTCCAATAATTGTTTCATAAAAAGTGCCTTAAATTCAACGATAAAAACATTCAACAATTGTTAGAAACAGTTATTCTGTGCAATCAGTTCTTGTGCTGACCTTTATTTCTATTGGCGTTCTTATAGATAATTCTGACGCTCAAAACATTGTAGTTGTTCTGAGTGGTGTACACAACAAATCTGGTGATACCGGACTGGTATCTGTCGGATAAGTTTACTGAATCGCAGGAATCCCTTATTTTAATCTCTTGTTTATCTGTTATTCTGAGCACAGGTTCTGATAAGAAGGGCTCACATTCTGCTAAGTTCTCGACAAAAGACTCAGTCGTTTCTAAGGAGTGTTAACTCATTTTAAAATTTTAAGGGTGTGCTGAGGAAAGGTCTACCTTTAAAACCCCGGTTCAGCCCATCTACGGAGGAGTGGACTATATTTTCGTTCTGTATTGACGTTCTATACCTGAGCCGAGAGTTGGCATAACATTCGGCCTTACTTTGCTTCTTGAACAGAGCCACTAATTGAGCATGGTTATATGAGAAGAACATTTTAGGCAAAGAATCAGGCTCATATTGAGAGAGGATGAGTTGGGCTGTGCCAACTTGTCTGGTAATGCCTTCTGCGTAACTGCAGGAACCCCTTTTCAAATTGGGATAATTCATGACTTCGAGGAATGCTGTGCCGACCAGTTGTTTGACTCCGCTCTCAATAAAACCAATTGAAACGACATTAAGTGTTCCTAAAATTGATTGATTCGGATAAATGAGCCATCAATTAGTCCCTAACCTTTAGTCCGGGTTTCGTTGACATACAATTTGCGGACAACAATGGGCTCAGGTTTGCGGCTGTTCTTCAATAACAGGCTATAAGAGAGTCGTTGAGAGTATGTCCTCCGATAGGAACACATTTTCGGGAATTTGAGGTCATTTGCGTTGAAGTAAATTATGTCGATTTGTGTGGACACACATCTCATTGATATGATCTGATTGGCGGTAGTCTGAGCTAATCGAAGGTTAATTTAAGAGTTGAAAAGATCAATTTGAAACTTTTACCTGGTGAATTAACTTTCCATATCTGGTATTCTTTTGAATTAGCATGGTTACTTTCTAGAATCAAATAATTTTAACACAAAATCTTGAAATTGAACAAGCTAATTTACTTGTGGTAATTGAAAAATTAATCACTAACAAGACCAGGATGCTTCTCAATTGTTGTCCAGGATAAAACATTTTCTTGGCAAACTAGCTAGGTTAAAATCTTGCTTGAAATTCACGGCTGCCTTTCTGAGAGGGCATTCAACTTGCACTTTACATTAAATTTTGTTTATCAAGGCAAAAGGCAAAACATGTTCCTGGAAAACATATTTTTCAAGGCAATTAAATTCCCATGATAATATTGCCAAAAATTGTTTTCATTGAGCTATACTTGATATTTACAAAGTTGACAATAAAAAGATAATCTTATCTCAAGTCAGTTATCAGAACCAATTACTCTACATTTCAATTACAAAATCCGCTTCAAAATCAAAGTTATTTTGATTGATTCAAAGGATGATTGTCAAGGGGTGACAATTTTATCAAGATTAATTATGATTGACAAAAGTGTGTCCTAGTTCTTCAAACAGACATAAATGTGGCAAAAGGTTATTCTTCTGTTTATAAAAAGTATCATGCAAATTTTTATTATTATAAATCATAAGATAATCAAGTTGAAAAAAGTCCATGATCATCTTGACCATCATGCAAACTTAATCAAATCTACATAATTCGGTAATTATGTTTACTATAAAATAGCATGGTGGTATCAGAGGACAGGTATATCCGCACAGTCAGAGCCTCTAATCAGAAAATTGGTTCTGATTTCAACGGAATTATTTCAAAAACAGAGTCAAATCGAAGAAATCACATGAAAGTAGAGCTCAAGAAGAATATAATCCTTTGACTTATCAGAAAACAATTGATAAAACTCTCGAAATGAAAATCAGTTTGATTTCTAACCTTGAAATCGAGTGAAGTATAAAAGGACTGAGAGGACGGGTAGATTGTGTCAGTACTTTTCAATTGTTTTTTCGTTGATTGGGATTACACTCAACAAAACTGAAGAGCAGTTCCTTAAGTGAGTCGACTATAAAATCAACGATAAATTGAAGTAAAAATTTCATTTGTATTTCACCCAGAATGAGACCGGTTATCATTTTGAGTCTTGTGGTTTTGTTGATTGTGGGCACAGCCCTGGCCGAGGAGAAGATCACTAACCACCGATTCTGCGGCGGCCATGGTGACTGCAAGCACACTGACAAGAACAACCCGTCTGAGTGCTGCCTTCGCGGCAAAATGAATGGCTACCACGAGTGCCTCGACAATCCCAGCCCCGGCAAACTCTGTCCAGAGATTGTTCTCCATTAAGGGTTGAATTGCAAGAACATTCCCAACAGATGTCCGCAATGAAAGTCAATTATTATTATTATTATTATTAATGTCTGAAAAATTCATAAACAATTGTCTGAAAAAACTTTACATTTAATGTATATATTAATCCATATATTAATCCAAATATTGAAATCGAAAAATAAACTTGTACATTAGTTTTCTTCAAAAAAGCATCTTGATAACTTATTTTATTTTTCAAAATAATTGAATTTTCAGTATTTTTAAAATTCGCGAAAAAAGTCTCAACAATTAAGTTTCAAATGATTTTTGAAAATTTATTTAAATTTAGAAGTGATTTGAAACTCGGATTCGATGGCAAACAGGACCCGACCTCTAGAAGGTGTCAATGAATGTCGTGTATGCAAAGACACCACAAGCCCGGAACAGATGATAGAGCCCTGTGACTGTTCCGGTACTATGAAGTATATCCACAAGAATTGTCTACTAAATTGGGTCCGGACTACAGACAAGATTGAGTGTCAGGTCTGCAAAACGGAATACAAATGCAATTTAGTGGCCACTCGTCAGAAGTTCTGGCCGTTTGTTCGCGAGGCATACCATGACTTGTTGGTGATGTTGTTGATCACTCTCCTGATCTCATCCATTATGATTATATCGGCGTTTCTTCTCGTAAGGATGGATATCAACTCATATAACCGATTGATGTCCAGCCGCCAGAGACAGAGCACACCCCCAAGACAGACCCATATCTATCCTTTCAGAAAAATGGTGTCCCGAAACGAGTTCTTCCTCTTCAAGATTCTTCTGATTATTGAGAATTTGTTTGCATTCATCGCTTTGTGGGTATTGTTCTTCATTGCCATTAGGGATGAGTGGAACCGACACATAGATTACGCATTTGCAGAGAGATAAGCGCACATACCATTCATATCAAGAACATTTCAATTGAATAAAATGTGAACACAATTATATTCAAAAATAATTGACTCTTTTTATACAAATTATTTCTTAAACCCATATTTTACGCCAAAGAATTAATAATCAAGGTTCTTTCAAAAATGCCAATAACCTTGTTAAGTTCATTGGTTGGAATGTGGGCTTAAGGAGAAAAATGAACCCAAATTAGCTTATAAATAATCTTGAAAAATTAGGCAAATCATTGATAAAAGTACAATTATCTATAGACGCCATCTCAAAATTAAATCTTGAATAAATATTTTTGTAATTTACTAGGGTACTAAGCTAGCGATTATGTGAATTCAAATGAAAACTTATGTAATTGAATAAGAAAATGAGCAAGATAGAATTTAGAAGTCTAAATAAAAATTTATCAAGAGCAAAAATTAGCAAGTATAAATCATTTGAAATTAACGTTCAACTTGAAACACTCCTGAGCACAACCCTTTTAAGTGCCACCCCCAATAAAATTAATACCTAATACTATTATTAGGTAAAATCCTTGCACATCCCTCATATTGATGTGTGAATCCTTTGCCTTCGATTATCATTTATCTGGTATTGAATTCATGGCATTTAAACCCAAACATATATTCTGAGCGCAAATTCTTTTGTTGGAAAAAAACTAATTAATTCCTGTCTTTTCATCGCTCAGTACCTGATCTCAAGGTAAGGATCGCCTACTTATCTGAGATGTGCTTTAATTTTACAATTTTTCAGTAAACGAGAGATGCATTGATTCAGTCACTCATTTGGCGAACAGTTTTCTCCCGAATATGTAAACCATTGAAAACAAGTTCAAACAAAATGATCCGAAACTCGTGTTTTACTAGATTTTGTTCACTTCTCATATTCACCACATTTTACATCAATGTTTCCCATTGTGATCCAATTCGTGGAATAACTATTCGGGTGAGTTTATCACGATTTTTGATCTAAACAGTCAAACAATTTTTCAAATGATAAAAGTTTTATAAATATTTTCACAAAATATTTAAAAACTGTAAATTTAAAATCAATACTTAAAATATAACATTTAACTGGTGAATTTCATAAGATAATTGAACTCTACAATAATGGAGATTATTTTATTAACTTGATAATAGATTAAAATGTTTTCTAAAGATTCAAACTATGATCTTGTTAATTTTCTAAAACTTATGAACAGTTAATGTTTTCATATATTTTCTTTAAATAATTTCAGCAAGTTATTTTTAAAAGTTGTAAATCTACATAATTATGACTCATAGAAGTAAAACTGCCCCAGGTTTTCATCAAAAAAGATAATCTGATGTAAGAAATTCCAATGAAATCGAAATAATTTCCACAAAATTCAAGTGACTCTAAGAGTAGGCGAGAAATCCTTGAATTTGTTCTTCGAGTCACTAAAACCAAACCCTTATTAAAGCGGAAAATAAACAAATAAATGACTGATTGTTTGTTTGCCTTTAATTACATGTTTTGCTTTCACTATTAACTGACCCCGAATGCCGTTCCCATAGAACTGGCCGTACGCTAACCGACTCGAAAACGGACAGTTCGAGGGCTTTGTCATCGATATTCTCAATGAGATCTCACGTATCGCCAAAATTACCTACACTTTGGAGCTGTCAAACCAAACAGAATACGGGGGTTGGACTAAGAATGGAAGCGTGACCGGAATGATAGGTCAGGTCTATCGGAAAGTAAGTCAAATGTTTGTCTTCACCCCCTTTCCCAACACTTCTGATAATTGGACGAAAAGTAATGAAAAAACTAATTAAAACTGATTTTTATTATTCACTGCTTTTCCAGACTTTCCTCTAATTGTCTGATATTTTGCTATTAATTACAGTATTTCTCAACAAATCACTTGAGATTGAGTTATGTCATGAAATGAATGCAATAATAACTTGTTTTTACTCATTCATGAAGAAAATAACTCTCGATTTGTGAGTGTATCCCACCTTTCCTTTGACTAATAAAAACATTAAACGCATTGACCTTAATTGAGATCACATCCCAATCCAAATAAGGCATCCCTTACTCTCTATTGACTCAAACCTGTGCTTATAATTAGTATTTTTCAACCAAACAAAAGATGATTGCATTTTTCAATGTCATCCCTTTAAATAAACCTTGATCAATTGATAAATCGATTAATCAGACTTATCAATAATGAAAATTTTCAACATCTGAAAGTTGAGCATGGTTTAAATCAAATTAGACATGTAATAAGCCATTACTGATAGCCTTCCCTTCTTATCTTGTGATCAAAAAGATTATGATATATTTGAAGTTCAATAATTAACCTTGCTCAATGTTCATTGCTCATTGCTCAGCTCATACAGCCCTTGGCTAACCCTTTCCTTAAATAAAAGTTGAGATAAAAATTTAATGTCTGTCCACAGGAAGCAGACTTTGCGATCGGAGACATCACAGTTCTGTCCACAAGAGACAGATATGTGGAGTTTAGTCACCCATTCATGGAGTTTGGTCTGAGCGCTCTGATCAGGAAAGACAACGTCGGGAACATCACGTCATTCAAAGACCTGTCTGAGCAAACAGAGATCGCTTATGGGGTGAAGAAGTACGGCGCAAATCTACCCCTATTTCACGACAGTCCCGTTGTGACCAAAATGTATAACTATATGGACGCAAATCCGAGCACTTTTTCAAAGGGAGAGAAAGAGGGTATCCGTCGGGTGAAGACCAGTAAATACGCGTTCATTACGGAAGCGCCGTTTAATGAGTACATAACTAACCGCGATTGTGAACTCACTGTTATCGACGACAAGCAAAAACATTTTCAATTCCAATACGCGATTGCAATGAGAAACGATTTGATCCAAAGACAAGACATTTCCGATGCCATCAAACAAATGAAAAAGAGTGGACTCTTGAAGGAACTGAAGGACAAGTACTGGAAGACTGATAGGTGTGTCGAAGATAGTAATGTCGTTGAAATTGATCCGAAAACATCAGCTCAGCTGCAAAGGGATGATTCCGGGGATAGAGAGGAACACCACAAAAAGCCGCACAGGAAACCACATGACAGACACCACAAACATAAGAATGAGTCGGTGTTGAACAGTGTCTCTAAAATCCTGGTCTTTTTAGCCATAATTTTCAGTGTTTGCCTGTTTTGCTGATTAATGTTACCATAATTTATGATTAAAACTGTTGTTATTGTCTTCTATTTTGATTTGTATCTGATTTGGACATGATTTTGCCATGATCATTTTATTGATAATTGGAAATAAAAGAAATAAATTGAGATTAAAGTCATTTTATTTAATGATAATTAAGAAGAAACGGCTATTAATTGGTATAAATCGGGTATAAAATTAGTCATTAAGTGTATTGTCTTTGATTTTATCGTTGATAATCTTAATCTCTTCTCTAATGTATTTGTGGTCAACGAGTTCTGTCATCTTTATTCTGTCGCCTGTTTCGAAGCGGAAGAATTTCCGGATCAAGTCATCGAATTCAGGCGAAGCCCTGGTATACCTGTTCACTGGTGGCAAATGCTGTTCAAATCTGATCTGTCGTTTGATTATCTGTTTTGGTTCGTCACCAAAAGGGTAGGACCTGTTTATAATACACCAGAGGATGACCCCCAACGCCCAGATGTCTGCCGCGAACGGATCGTATGGTTTCTTACGGCTCTGGAGGACCAGAATCTCTGGCGCCATATATTGAGGAGTTCCCACTCTTTCGTAACATTCGATTAGTCTGTTCTGTGAGCGACGGAAAGACACTCGACTCAGACCAAAGTCAGAGACCATTACATTCAGGTCTATGTCTAATAAGATGTTACCCAACTTGAGGTCTCTGTGAGCGATTCCAAGGCTATGCATGTGATCAACGGCTGACACCATCTGCGCGAACGGTCTCTTCGTCTCTGTCTCTGTCATTGGGGTCTTGTTTTTGCGGACGTACTCCGAGAACGACTTGTTTTCGGCGAATCGCATGAATATGAAGACCCGATTCTTGTGGTTAACCTTATCTTTAACTATGAAATGCGCGAACAAACGTATGATATGCGGATGTGACGTCTTCTCCATCACAAACAGCTCATTCTTAATCATTGTCTTAATGTTTGACTCTTTTCTGTCATCCAATGGCAGCACTTTCACCGCTACCATTAAGTTGTCCTTCAAGAACACCGCTTTGTATACCACACCATAGTTTCCTTTCCCGAGAATCTCTGTCCACAGTATTTTGTATCCGTTACCAGTGATCACATCCGACTCTGTTCTGTACTCTTTGTTCGGTATTTCGTGAAATCTGGTCAAATCAGTGGTTATTATCCGCGAAGGAGTCGAGGCCTGATTTACGGCCGGATTATTCGCTCGACTACTCATTGTCATTGTTCTGGACAGCGATTGGTCCAAAGATTTAGTGTCGGACTTCAATCTCTTCGGATCTTTAGTGTCAGAAGAAGCGCAACAACAACAGCAACAGAAGAGATAACGAAAGATACAACACATTAAACACTATTTCAAGAAATCTGTCTTTAATTCAATTTAACAAATGATTGGATTATTTAAATGTTTTGAGTCTTTTATTATCAACCATTAGATGATTGATTCAAAGATCGCGTGAAAATTCCTGATTAAAAACATTCAATTGTTTAATGATTTTCAACCAATTGTTCGCAAAAACTAATCTTTATTTCAATTGATTTTAGAAAAAGATGTCAAACTTTTTAAAGACAACAATCGCTGCCAACAGGACTGAGTGGCAGCTCAGGGATGTGTTCGACAATCGGCTTTCGCGGGCTATTTGGTCGTGGATGCCGTCCGGACGCAATCATAGTGATGACCCGAACGCCGCCAGTTGTCCAATAATGGACACAAACAACACAATGGAGTTTCTGGTCCCCGGATGGGAAGGAATTCCTACTAATACTGCAGTGAATGTCGTAAACTCAGTGGTAAGTCAGTGGTTATCCACTAATAAATTGACTCAATTTGATCCCAAATCTTGTCTTCAGATACTATTGATTGTCTTCTATTATCTGTTTATACGGAAAGTCTACAAAACGGAACGACTGCTTAAACACGAATATGTGGCCAACGAGAGGAGTGTCAAGTAATTAACCACTCATTAAGTCTTTGAATTGAGTTATCATTCAATTTGTTTATCCCTTCCATCGAAAGTTGGATTCATTTCATTTATGGAAAGAGAGGCGCAAAAGAGTTACTCCTCGACCAAAACAAACAAACCAATAGAGATGATCCAAACGCATACATTCCCGTTATCCTTCACAAGCATCGACACCTCCTCGAAGGTAACCTCGAATCAGATGAACAGGAAGTTCAAACAAAGTCAGATAAACCTAAAGTAGTGGATAAGTCTGAGTGGTCTAAAGGATCAGATCAGGAAAAGATATCGCAGTTGAGGGCTGTCCTCTTTGACGAAGACTCCGAAAAGAGGCGTAAGTTTGATGAGATTATCGCCGAACAGCAAAAAATGGCGACAATGGCTTCTATGGTATGATTTTCAGTTGTCTTCTGTTTGACCCAATTATCCTTTTTCTTGTAACCAGACCTCAGAAGCAAGTCCTGGAAGTAAGCGTTCAATGACACTGAGACAGTGGTTGACCAAGTATTTCGGTATAAAAGATCAGGACATTTACGACAGAAGAGGTTACGACGCCTACCAATACCTGGTGTTCCAGCGATACATCATTTACTACATCTTCTGTTTGACAGTTATCTGTCTTTTTATAATACTTCCGCTCAACTTATATGGGGCTAAACTGAATCACATTCCCGACACTTATTACAAGAGGACAACCATAATGAACATCAAGAAAGACTCGCCGCTTATCTTCGTTCACGCGCTGATGACTATAGGGGTTGTCGTTCTGGTATAACATCACCTAATCCTAGGATTTTGTTTAATATCTTATTTTAGGGAATATTTCTGATGAAGAACTTTAGTAAACTGATCGGCGAATCCATCAAAAATGTCGATAAAAAGATACTTCTGATTGAAAACATTCCCGAACTGAAGAGGAATCCGATTCTACTGAAAGAATTTTTGCAGAAGAAGTTCCCAACAGTTGGTATCAAACGGATTAACTTCCTCTATGACGCAAAACCAATGTATGGTCTTATGCTTAATTTGTGGACAGCCATTGAGGCAAAGATCTTCTGCAGAGACTATGCGAGACAATATGGCCACAGATGTGAAGTGAGGCCATACCTCGTGGGCCATATAATTGGTCCGATAGGCTGTTGTCACTGTTATCCAAAAGTCGATGGCATTCAGTTCTATACAAATGAAATGAAGGAATTGGAGCAACAGATTGACCAACAATTGATTAAGACTACTAAACATCCGGAAAGAATGGCATTCGTTTCGTTTGAGGACAGGATAATGGCCAACCAGTGAGTCAAGTCTTTAGTGAATCAATTGATTGATTTTTTGTTGCGATTCTTCAGAGTTTATAATCACTACAAACGAATGCATTGCAAATGTTATACCATTTCGACACTTTTTAAGCGATTCGTTGGACACGAATCTGATGAGTTTGAGTCCTGGCAGTGGAAGATCTCTTACGCTCCCTTTCCAGATGACATCGACTGGTATTTACCACTCTTTAAGTAATTTGATTAACAAATTATTGTCTTAAAGGTCGGGTATATTAGCGAAGAAGTGGAGAGTTTTGATATTTAGTATTACAATGAATTTGATGATACTCTTCATCTTCATCTTTCTGTCCACTCCTGCCTCTGCTCTTAATATTGTTAAGTATTTTGTTGGTACTCAAGAGTCGGGTGAAGTGAATGCTGACGTGAATTCGGATCCACTCGTAAGACAATCATTAAAATTGTGTCCAAAACTAAACTGATTTCAATTGCATAGTACGTGATGTTGTGGTCATACCTCCCAGTGTTAGCCAACAATGTACTGGCGGACGCCATACCAGAAGTGATCGCCAGATTGAACAAGAACATACCCTACCGTACGAAAAGCGATTCCACTCATTCCACTTTCTATAAGTCATACCTATATCTACTTCTTGTGGTCCTCCTTCTGCCCTCACTTCAGATCATAGCGTAATGAAAACTAAGCCTTTATTTCATTCAAACAATTTATCTGATAATTGACTCAAATTTTATCCGAAAGTCTGTCCGAAGTGTTCGTCCAACCGTCCAAAGGGAACGACACCAAACAATTTGAAATGAGTTGCCTTTTCCCGACAGAGAACGGGGGCTTCTTTGCCAACTTCGTGATCACTTCGGCCCTGTTTGGCAATGTTATGGATGTGGTCAGAATACAATTGGTGTTACAGTACGCCCGATATTATTACTTTTATTCGAGATCTCCCGCCGAATACCTGACCCCAAGACATATGATTCACTTTAACTTCGGTTTTGGCGGCCAATACGCGGGACTTCTTTTGCACTTCACTCTTATCGTCACGTTTTGTATCTCAAATCCTTTGATCGCACCGATGGGTACGTCCTATCAGTGAAACCATTATCTAACATACCTTTCCTTTCAATGACAGGACTCTTATTCTTTGTATCGAAACACTTGGTGGACAGGTATCTGATATATCACGTCTATAAACCGACTAAAATCAGCCAAAGAATACACTCAAAGGCCATTGTATTCGTGTATATCTCACTACTTTTCCTATTGATCCAAATTTACACCCATTTGGCGACCATGTCTTATACAGTTCCCTCGTGGGTCGTGGGCTTCGCTCTAATGGCTTACTTTGTCTTCACTTTAATTGAATTCATAAAAGATTTGATTATATTTTTGTAAATAATTTTTAATAATTTATTAAACATTTATTGACTTTTCATTTAATATCTAATTCTGTAATTAAAAGCATTTGTTTAAAAAATATTTGTTTTAAATTCTGTTGAATCCATTATTAGATACCTGTCCTCAAACAAGATAAAAATAATTAGACATAATCTAAGAACAATATTTTGCTGGGTATTTGAAGTTTTTTAATTGGTACAGTGCAATTTACAAATAAACTTTAGTGAAAGAGTAGATTGTAGTGATGTAACCATAAATTGCCACCAGTGACAGTCCAGTATACATAGATGCCAGTCCCCCGATATGGCACAACATATCCAGTGCAGTGAACAAGGGTGAATAATTATGTATTGTACGCTCAGTAGACCAGTACCTTATGCTGACCACTGAACAGCATTTGCTTTTATTGTGAGCCTCCGAACGCCACTCCTATTAATTAAAATTTTGTTAAATAAATTCCAATCAATTCTATGGGACATACCTTTCGTCCGTAGTATTCAAACGATAGCTTCTCAACAGTGATGTCGTAGAGGTCTGTCCAACAACTCGGTTGACATTTCTCTGAACACTTGATTGCCTCCGATTTGTCCATTTTATCAAAATATGATCCGTTTATTCGAGCAGTACCTCAAAAAAGATTGTAAATAATTTGACCACAAATTTAAAGATAATTATCAACTGACCATTGATGTCATACTCCAATTGACACCATTTAACAGAATGATCTGGATCTAATTGATTCTCTTTAGTGTAAGGAAGTTCTTGTGGCCAACAGTTGTTTATTCTTATGGCATACCTCGAATAGCAAAGTATCGAACATTGCTATCAAATGATTAATTATTTGTTTGTAAATTGTGGTAGGTGCTCTAATTGATTCAATTGAATTACCTTTCTTGAGAAGAGTATTGACGTAAAGTCTCGGTTCTGCTCAAAGAGTTTAGAGTTGTCTTCATAATAATCCAAACAATTTGTGGCATAAGGTTTAGGTAACATTGATTTGGATTTAATTTTAATGAAGAACTGGTAATAATAACCAGGTTCCAAATTATAGGAATTCCTTAGGGAATCTCCAATCTCTGAATTGTCGTGGATGGAAATTCTACCACTCACTGGTAGGTCAGTACTCGTATAATCGTTTGGCATGAAATCGAGTTCAAATCGAGCGATTTCATTGGTGTCAAAAACAACCTCTTTATTGACTGAAAAAAATATCAAGATTTTTTTTTGTAATTTATCCTTAAATTGGAATAAATTTTGATAATTAAATGAGACTGACCACAAGCACCCAAAAATTTGCATGCACTGTTATCTTTATTGGAAACAAATTTTGCCATTTTATGGAAATATGTGAAACAGACGCCATTCTTCTGCAGTGATCGAATCACCTCTTTATTCTCACACCTCAACTCCGTCTTCTCCTTTTCGTTGAGACTTTTGACTTTTGTCGGATCCAATTGTGAGTCACAGTTAGGGTGACCAACCCTATTTTGTCGAAACCTTGACAACAGGAAAAATATTGTCAATTTGCCCTGGACATGGCCT